>PVJA010011629.1:27501-54314 GCA_004027025.1 Myocastor coypus | reverse complement strand
AAGAAGAAGAAGAAGAAGAAGAAGAAGAAGAAGAAGAAGAAGAAGAAGAAGAAGAAGAAGAAGAAGAAGAAGAAGAAGAAGAAGAAGAAGAAGAAGAAGAAGAAGAAGAAGAAGAAGAAGAAGAAGAAGAAGAAGAAGAAGAAGAAGAAGAAGAAGAAGAAGAAGAAGAAGAATTCAGCCAGGGAATCGTGCATGACTCAGCTCAAATTTCTTATTTTCTCCACTCGCCTCTGCAAGGATCCTCAATTATGTTCCATTGTTTTCTTTTCTTCCTGGTACTGAATTGAACCTGGAGAGCTCTGAACTCACAACTCCCTTCCCCAGACTCAAGTTGCTTTTAAAACAGTCTTATCTGGTTGTTCAGGCAGGTTTCAACTGATTCTTTTGCCTCAGCCTTCCAGGTTGCTGCAGGTATAGGCATTTCTGAATTCCTTGTTAACCGGAATGCAATCATTTTTTTTTTTTTTAGCATATATCAATAGCCATGATGTCCCTCTTTCCTTCTTATTCATCAGGAAAGACTCTTGAGGCAAAGTTTCACTGAAGAGATTGGAAAATGAGAGCTGTCCTGGCTGTCCAGAATCTGCCAAGAGTAACAGAGTTTCTGGGAACATGTGGAGGCTTCATTTGTCAAAAATTTAGCTCTGCTAAAATATTAAATCCTTGTGGACAATTATTGCAGAGGGAGTTATCACTGGGAGAAGAAATGATTTGTGTTTGGGAATATCTATGCTAGCAAGTCTGACAGCGCTAGCATTTGTTCACTTGCTTGTAGATGCATCACTGGGCCAAAATCAAGGGTTTTTTTTGTACAAGTTCAAAGTTTGGTGAAGACTGTGAGACACAGGAGTGCCAGATTTTTCCTTCTTCCTATCCCAATTTGCAGAAGGGACATTTTAGGAACTTATAGACCAAAAATTTAACCCATGAATGGTAGAAAGAAACTGTAATTCCGTTAACTATACAAAAAAATGCTTGGCTCCAGGCTTCAGGAAATTGTGGCAGAACCTCTAATTTGTCCTTTCTCTGAGTTTTCTGGTGTTGACATTTAAATACACAAGGAGGCTTTTGTTTGGGAGAATTTTCTTTTTTAATACTTGCAATTGAATCTAGAGCTTTGTAACAGAGAATGTAACCTTTGATAGACAAACACTATCAGTGAGCTACAGCTCAACCTGAAAAAGGATCTCTTAAGGAAACCTGACCTTGTAAGGCAAGCAAAGCTCAAAATGAGGGGAAAATGAAGGAGAAAGGGATATCTGAAGCACTTGCCCCTGCAGCAGACTTTGACATACGTTACCATAATTATTGGTCATTTGGGCTGTACCGTGAAGTATTTTTGTTTTGTTGCATTTTTTAGAGTGCGATGTAGCATAATAGTAATATACACAGATTGTCATGGGCTGACAAGCTTGAAATCCATTGTCATTGACTAGTAGTACCATTCTGGGTCTTACTCAACCTTCTTGAGACTATGATCCTACCCAATGAAGTTATGAAAGAAAAACACCCAGCCTCAATAAAACTCTACTCAGGAAAAGTATTCTGATGGATGTAACAAGTTACAAAATTATTAAAGTAATCTATCAACTACTAACCCTTTACTAAATGCGAAACATTCAGCCCACTTGATCCTGCCTAATCTTCATAAACATCTGTGAGATAAATATTATCTTATCTATTTATGAAAATAAAGTAATATTTGGACAGATAATAACCCAAGATGACAAAGTTATTAAATTTCAGTTCACCTATTAAAATCTGGGGTCAAGTCCTATTTAGGAAAAAGGGCTAAGAAAAATGATTCTAAACTACTCCTTAGTGTGTCTCTAGTCTCCCTTGGGAAGCCCATGTTTTAACTCAGACTTCCTGTCACTTTCAGATTAAAAAAAAATATGAGTGAGATGACAGTAAGCATTCCACCCATTTTTTTCAGGGTTACAGTCACTGCTATCTGAGGGAGGGGATCGCTGGAGCCACTGTGATGTAACTTCTTTAGCCACTCCTGTTGCCATGGACTAGGAGAGGAGCAAGCTCAGACTTGGCTGGCTGCCTTACTTTTAAGGAGTATCCAGTCTATGTTCATTCCTTTCTACTCCAAATGCCTCATAAATGAAATGATTGTCTAAACTTTCCCTAGCAATATTTGTACATAGGAGACTATGCTGAAAATGTAATTTTAAGAATGTTTTGATTGTTATTTCCCTTGGAGTTCTTAAGAAGGACTCAAGCTTTTCCTAAAGACTTTAACAGAACTTCATAGTTTCATGTGTTTTCTATGCTCACATCTCAGCCACTCTTAACTTCGGACTCTGCTGGTTTTCAATAGAAAGTGTTTAAGAAATGCTGCTTACACAGGTTAGCATTCTTTTCTTTAAGACACAGTTTTACTACATAGCCCAGGTTTACTTTGAATTTACTACACAGCCCACACTGCAGTCTCACTTGAGATCCTCCTGCCTCAGCCTTTGGGAGGCTACATATTCAGTTTAATTGCAGGAGCTCACATTAACTGTGAGTGAAAGGCCTTACATGTTTTATAATGCTTAAATTAATATTGCATTACACACATTTCTTTGTATTAGTAGGTAGTCATTTGTCTGTGGGAGCAAAATCACGTGTTATATCCAGGTGTGATATTCAAATTATTTAACAGCTGGTACAACACGAGCAAAAATATTAAGAAAGGAACCAACCTTATGCAGCTAATCCAGCCCATGGAGACTATAAACTGAACAGAGGCTTTTTTTTTTTTTTTTGTATTTTAGGGAAGGGTTGACAGGGTGGGTATTCAAGGTCTCACTACTAGATCAGACTTGAAATGATCTGCCTGTTTACAGCCTCCCAAGAGCTGGGATTATAGGCATGCACCACTATGCCCAGTCTCAATTGCTGTCTCAGCAGCATGCCCTGGCAGGGGGGGCCAGCACAGCAGGCCTGGGGATTGAACCCCTGACCCCGGTACCTGCTTGCAGGCACTTTAATCTGCTGAGCTATTTGGCCAGCCCTGAACAGAGGCATCATGAGGGATCTCATTTTGGCTAATAGCTCACCAATTAACTTGGGAAGGTGTGGCAGTGAAAGTGTTGTGATATTTATAAGGCTTCATGGAACTTGTTAGCAACCTAGTTTACCACAGCGGTGTTTCTGTCTCCATACCACGAACATAACCCAAACCTAGGAGACGAATCCTATAGATGTTAGTAGTGGCTACAGCCTTTGTACAAGGAAAAACTTTTCACATGTCATACATTTCCAACTAACCTCTAATTATCCTCTAAATAAGGACAACCTGAAATAATATTTTGTTTAGTGTGGTGTCCAGTGTAGCTCTTGAAGTTCCTGGAGGGGAAGGATGGTGGGAGGATGGAGAAATAAAGATAACTGTCACAACACAGAAGGCTGAGGTCAGGTGGAAACCTCTCTCTGGACTGCGAAAGGAGCTGCTCTACCTCCATGGCTGTTTATTTATACATTTGCTAAGTTGAGGTCATGTGACACCCTACTGCCTAGCAACCTGTTTGCGTAGTAGTCTCAGGGTGCCTCATGTCCTCAGAGCTGAGTCAACCTGCTCCTGTGGCCTTCCGTGGGCACCGAATGTTCTTGAGACCAGCCTTGCTCCAGCCCTAATATGTGACTGATCTCCAGCTTCAGCCACTCGCTGCATACCCGCCCCCCTTTCCATTTTGAAGTTGTAAGAAATGGGTAGTCAGTTGAAATTGGACAAGTTCTGTTTGGAGGACTCTGCAGAAGAGTTTCACATTCCCCAACCTTTCTTATTCTGAACAAACTTACTCATTAAGGCTGAAGATTTCCAGTCCAAGGATTTTTAAGTTCCAGTATTTGGCAGCTTAATCCTATGCAGCTCATTAATCCATAACTGTGGCCAGTTACCCGTTAGTTGGAAATTGTCAGAAGATATTTGCAATTTGAGTTTCTTTGATAGCTAGCATATTACTGTGACATTATTTTACACTTCTTGTAGTTAGACCTTGCTGCAGGATGTTCGAGAACAAGTTAAGGTGAGACCTGTATTAATTACAATTCATCTTCTGCTTTCTAGCAACACCAGTTACATCTCAGGATTTACCTTGGAATAATGTATTCCACTTCTCAGTTCTTGTGTCTGTGTCAGCCATCTCGATGTGTCATGGTCATTATTTGATCAAGTTGCTTTCTGTGAAAGCTTGGGAAACTTCTCTCTCAGTGACTCTCCTTAGGCACACTATACACCATGGATCACTTTTCTCTCTGCTTCCACAATCTCCTGGGTCAGAAGACCTATAGGATGTTATAGGCTATAGGATGTTATATAGGAGGTTCTTTTATGTCCTGGGTCTTCATTGACCTCAAATGGCTGGGGCCAAAATATTGACTGTTCTCTGAGCTCACTTATCTTTCTAATTTTTCATCTCCAAACCTCAGTTGTTGAACATCCAGAAGAGAAGTTAATCACATTATATTTTAATGCAAGCAATGAGCTTAATAATTTTATCTGAATATCAAGCACCTTGAGAGGCAAAGTACAGCTATATTTATTCCACTTAATCATGGTCATTCTAGTGGTAAAATCACTGTAGAATGTTTAAAGACAATAGTTATATACTTTATATAGAAAATGAAAAATCAAAACCACATATAATATTGTAACATGACAATGGTGACATTTTTCTAACATACCTAAATTTCTATTTTGACATAAAATGGCCTTTTCAGTCAATCATCCCTATATAGTACATAAGAAGTTTTACCTAACTTGTTGACTTTTAATGGGATATACATCTCATAAATTTTTGTTAAAGGCAGATATCTGAATCTGAACAGAAGACCATCACCCTAAGTAATCCCTGTTTTACATTTTGTAAGACCTATACATTTGGAAACATGAGTTAACAATCAATTGTCATAGCTATATGACAATCTTTTATTATCTTTGCAAGCCTCTTATGGAAACTTTAGAGAAGTGAAAATAAAATATGAATCCATGTTTTTAAAAAAATAAACAGCTTATATACAGCTCAACAGCACAGCATCTGCCTGGCAAGTGCAAGGTTTCGGGCTCAATTCCCAGTATCTCTCCCCAAAAATAAAACAAATAAACACCTTTGTACCATAGTATTTTCAAATAAAAAATCTTAATTGTCTAGAAAACTTAATCTTTTTTTTTTTTTTCTTTTGGCAGAACCAGGGATTGAACTCAGGTCCTTGTGCTTTTCAGGTAAGAGCTAATTCTACTGAGCTATCTCCCCAGCCCGAAAACTTAATCTTTTGATCACTAAAGTAAACATACTACAATATACACTTTAATAACATTTACTGGCATGTCTTCCATAAAGCTACGCAGATCTTTGGAGCTTTCTATTGATGAACAAGAACTGGTTACTCTTATTCCAGGCAGCTGCTGTCTTATTCATCAGTTGAGATCCTGTCAAGTACTCTCCCTGCATCCTAAGGGATTTTTGTTTAATTCTCTACACATTTTTGGTGACCTATAAAAGGTCATCAAAACAGATTTGACTTGATATTAAGCAGTTGACAATCTAGGTGGGAACGTGAGTTTTATTTTATTTTTATTATTATTATTATTATCATTATTATTATTATTATTATTATTATTATTATTATTAGTGGTACCAGGGATTGAACTAAGAATCTTGTACTTGCCAGGCAAGCACTTATTCCACTGACCTATCTCCCCAGCCCCTAAGAGTTTAAAATCTACAACCTAAATTAAATTTTGAACAAATGACCCCAAAAGGCAAAAACAAACAAACAAAACAGAGTAGAACAAAAAATTGTTGCAGTAAGAAAACCAGCTGTTCAGGATAAACAGACCAAAAAAAAAAAAGAAAGAAAGAAGAAAAGAAAGAAAGAAAGAAAGAAAGAACAAGTATGTAGCTTAATGGATTAGACAGAGAGACAAACACATTGCAAATCAAAGTGTGTTCAAATATATTTTGAGCAAATCGAATTACAATAATTTTTACAGTTTTAGAAGTTTGTAACTGTAAATAGTCAGAGTTTTTGTTGTTGTTTGTTTGTTTTTTGTAGTTCAATTAGCAGAGATCTCCTATAAGAAGAATTTGGAAGGAATAAAATTCTTTATCTACACTTGATTTTCTTTTTCTTAAGAATATTGGTAACTTTCATGTTCCTTTCTTTCACACAACTTTTAGCTCAGCTGCCCCACACACTCTGTCAGCTACTAAGACCTTTGATTCTCATTTTTGGTTATTATTTCCTGGGCATCCTGGATCAATTCCTTTAATGGGCTCCCGGCTGGTCATTGTGGCGTGATCTCCAAGGGATTGTTGCCACAGGACTGAGCATCTGCTGCTTAAGAGGGGAGTCAGCTCTGGCTCTGGGTCCACGAGCACGCAGACGGGCTATTTAGTGTTCTCTAGAAAGACACAAGCACAACTGGCACGGGCTGAGTTCCTTCCCTTGCCCAGTACGCAGATCTTTCCAAAGGACCCTTTGTAGCTCCTTCCCTTTAGCTGATTGAATTGTCTTCCTGCTTCTGTAGTTCCATCTCCAGATTTTAAAAGTCAAGAGTATATACTGCCAACTCTAATGTGAGATATGAATTTTGTAGGGAAACATTCCCCCTTTTGTTTTTATAATTAAAATTTGAGCATATGGTAAGAATGTTCAATAATCATTTATATTACTTACAACCTTTAGGGCTACATGTAATTCCTTTGGTAAGGGAATTATGAAGAGTTTTACAAAATGCTGGGCCACTGTCAGTCTGAAGTGCATGTTGGCAGCCAGGGTACTAAAGGCATCCAAGCAATGAACAATGACATGTTCAGCTGCAGTGTGAGGAGAAGCACAAATAAGTCGTAAGGAAGTATGCACTGAAACATGGACCCAGCCTAAAGACACAAACTCAGGAATGTAAATGAAATTCATTTGTCAGAGATGATTGGGGTGTAACTTTCAGGGATTAACGCACGTAGGGAGTGAGAGGAGATGTATTACAGATGTGGAACATTGTTTAACAACTTGTGAAGCTTGTTCCCGGGTTAAAAGGAACTGTTTACATAGGCAGAAGGGTTTTGATGAAAGGTGGCATGGGAGTCAGAAGAATGGCATCTGAGGGAGTAGTGGTCACAGCAGCCAGCAACCCAGCTATTGCAGTACTTCTTCCAATGAGAGGCCCTGGCAGTTGGGAACGAGACTGTAAATGACTGATGAAATAGGACATGGAGCGACTGAATTACACGTTGGAGCGTGTGAAGTAAACGAAAAAGACTTTCTTGGCCTGTATGTAGGGTGGCAATTTCAATGTGACCCATCACACAGCAACTATAAGCACTCTCTGCAAAGAGGTTAATTGAAGTGAATGAATAATCTTGCTAGCTCCGTATAATACCTTGTAATCCATGGTTTTGTACAGAAGCAAAAGCTATATCCCAGAGGGAGTGCCCAGGACTCCTGCTCACTGCTTCCTCTTCCAGCTACAGCTCCCACCTTGCTGCTGGGGATGGGCTCCATCTCCAGCATCCTTCTCACTCAACTCCTTCGGGAACACAGCCAGCCTTTGCCTCTGAAGCCACAGCTGCCCTTGTTCTTTCTTTGCTTCAGGATGCTGTGGCTCCTGGGCCAAGTGCTGTCCAAGTGTCATGGCAGGCCAGACCGGTAGTTTAAAGGCTCAGTGGGGCCTCGCAGAGCTTGCACTGCAGCAGGTGGGAGGCAGGGCTAGCTGGGCCTTTGCCCTTCTGCCCACCCATTACAACCCACCTCAGTGCACAGACGTCAGCTCTGCACTGTGGGGTATGAGCTGCCTGTGTCATCATGTCCAACCCACCATACTGGGCATGGACAGGCTGTGCCGGCTCAAGGAAGCTTTCCATGCCATCACACCCCTACTGTTAGGCAGTGCCAGGAAAGGCCCCACTGGAAATTTCCTGCAATAGGTCATCCTTCCACATCGGTTTTGGGTTTTTGGTTTTTTTTTGAGACAGGGTCTCACTATGCAATTCAGACTGGCCTTGAGCTCACTTCTATAGCCGAGGCTGGCCTCAAACTCGCACTGATCCTCCTGCCTCAGCCTCCCAAGTGCTGGGATTACAGGCATGCGCCGCCACTCGGTTTTGGGTTTACACTTACTGTCTCTTTGTACAAACACTAGAATGTGTTGTAGGAGAGACAGATAATGCCTGTGCTGCCCTTACAGGTGCAATAGAACAATTTTGGACAAAATGTCCCTTGCCCCACAGCTGAAACGAGGAAAACCTTGCTTCTAGGCTGTGGACAAATAATGTCAATCATAGTTGTTGCCTTATATGCATGAGTAACTAATGCCTAAATAAATCTGAGTTGTCTCAGACTGCATAGTTCACTTTTATGGGCTTGTAAAGCCTCTTTACATCATTTGCTTGCATTTTCAAAGACCAAGTGTTGAGTGATTAACCTAAATTAACAACTCTTATATTTTATGAAGGATGAAAATCCCAGCCTGTGATGCAACAAAATTTTTCTGAACTGGGGCCCGGCAGGATGGCTCAGTGGTCTAAAGCACCTGCAGGCAGCTGCAGGGACCACGGTTCGATCCCTGGCACCACATGCTACACCAGCCCTGCCCCGCGGTGGGGGGGGGGGGCTGAGCCGGCCATAAAAATGAGTGAATAAACAAACAAAGGTTCTGAAACAAGAAAAATAAATAAATAAATACATAAATAAAAATTTAAAAAAAATTTTTTCTGAACTGAGCAGGTGGAAAAAGCCACTTGTGGCAGTTAAGGTCATCAAGCACTGTCAACTGGAATTTGTGGTGAAACTCCTTCAGTGGGAAAGGGTCTTTCACCCTATACACACTAGTCCTTCTTTATCTAATTGAGAAGAGCTAGAGGGCAAAGCTTGTGGGAATTGTTGTTCTGTCATTTTTTTTTTTTCTGCTTGGGACTTCATTTTAAAATAGTGCTCTCAGCCAGATCTTTTGCGGCTGTCTCAATAAGCATGCAATCATGAAGACTTTCCCTAGCTCATGTCCACACAAAGAAGTGACTAAAGGAATCACTAATACAACAAGCATTTCTCTACATCTGTAGTTCTTTTTTCTTAATGCATTTAGCACAAGGTCTACAGGGTCTCACTACACAGATCCGATTTGCAGTGATCCTCCTGTTTTCAGCCTCTCAAGTGCTGGGATTGCAGGTACATGCCACCATACCCAGTCTCATTCACCACCTCAGCATGCCCCAGGGGCAGTGCTGGCATGGCACACAAGGGACTGATCCCTAGTCCCTGTGCCTGCCTACACATGTGCTTAAATGCTACATGGCCAGCCCTCGCCTCTAGTTCTTGAGAATCTGCCCCATGTTTTATACCTGGCATCAATATCAATACACCTGTGTGGCCAATACAGATGCTATTAATGTGCTCCTCCCCCTTCTGTGCACACACTGAGAAGGGTTCCCTTAGCCACTGTTTCCTCATACTCCAGTCCTGTGTTCAGGCACCAATATGCCATGCCCAATGCAGCTCTCAAAATTCCTAGGAGGAAGGACAGTGGAAACATGGAAAAATAGAATACAGAAAGCTCAGTTCACGTGGAAGAGCCCTCCATCCAGGTGGGAGGAAAGGAACCGCTTAACCACCACAGCTGTTTGTTTATACACGTGGCAGGCTGATGTCAGGTGACACCCCTCTGCCTAGAAACCTGTTTGCATGGAAGCCTCAAGGTGCCTCTCATTCTCAGAGCTGACACAGGTTATTCACATGGCTCACCATGGTGCCCTTTGTTCCTGGGACTGGCCTTGCTCCAGCCCCGCATGTGGTCAAGCTCTGGCTTCAGCCACTCCCCACAGATTAGAACATACATTAGTTCTCTTTGTCTTTGGCACAATACTGCAGATTTGGGATTTTGTTACTGATGTGGATGACTCCTTTCAACGATCACATTTTTATTCTTCTGAGCCAAACTATCTAACAAGCCAGACATACTGATACACACCTATAATCCCAACTGCTCAGGAGGCTGAGATAAGAGGATTACCAAACACAATATCAGCCTGAGAATTTAGGAGACTGTCTCAAAGCAATACCAAATTGGCATAATTTGAAATGTGGAAGCCCATTCGTGCTAGCTGTTTGGTTTTTTTGTTTTGTTTTGTTTTTTTAATATCTCATGGGGCCAAGGAGGTAGCTCAGTGGAATAAGTGCTTGCTTGGCAAGAGCAGGGTCCTAAATTCAATCCCTGATACCACCAAATATAAATAAATAACTATCTCGTAAAAGTGTATCACTGTTTTCAGGCAACACGTTTTATTTCTAAAAGTGATGATAATGATTTTTTTACTTGAAGGCTACGTTAGTTACTGAGGAATGGTAAGTTTGACTTGACAAAGCATGTTATGAATAGAATATTAATTGAAGTTTAATTTTCTTTTTAAAAAAGCTATTAACTATGGAACATGTCATACACTGCCTCTCATAGCATGTAATATAGATATCAGTTTTGAAGAAAAACAATAACATGAACAAAGTGTGTCTATCATTATGCAAAAACCCCAGAACATTACCAGTGCTTTAGAAGGCCTGCCTGTACCATTACTTCAGGGCATCCTCTTTCTTTCTTCTAGAGGTAATAACTATGGATTTATGTTTATGACCCACTATCTTATTTGTCTTTAATTACTTTATATATGATTTATGTGGACACAAATTCACAATAATTTTATACATAAATTTATGTAACACAAACATTTTTGGTAATCAAATCCAACTGGTATATTTTGTTTTATAATAATCAAATAGTGAAATTAGTATTATATTGCCAAGTGGTAAAATTAATATTAAAAATAGTAAAAATGGGGGGCTGGGGAGATAGCTCCGTGGCACAAGTGCCTGCCTGGCAAGTGCAAGGTCGTGAGTTTGAACCTCAGTCCCACCAAAAAAAAAAAAAAAAAAAAAAAAAATAGTAATAATATTACTTTTATTGTTATTCTATGTTTTTGTAAAAAGAATATCTCAACTTGTTACTTATGAGTCTTATTATGGCAAAAAGAATTTTCAGTTTTTCTATCTTCAGATATATTATGCTTCTTCACATATACTTTATTGATTTTAACACATCAGTTTATATATCCATGTTGTAGTAGCATTTTCTTTAAAAATGATTTTTTTAAAAAAATGCTCCCAGGGCATGCTGAGCTGGCAATTGAGACTGGGTGTGGTGGCACATGCCTGTAATCCCAGCTCTTGGCAGGCTATAAACATGTGGATCACTATGAATATGATCTAGTAATAAGACCCTGAATACCCTGTCCCTGTAGACCCTTCCCTAAAATACAGAAAGAAAGAAAGAAAGAAAGAAAGAAAGAAAGAAAGAAAGAAAGAAAAGAAAGAGAGAGAGAGAGAGAGAGAGAGAGAGAGAAAGAGAGAGAGAAAGAAACAAAGAAACAAAGAAAGAAAAAAGAAGATTTAGAAATTGTCAGTGTGGATTATACTTAGGACAAAAAAATAGAGAATTGGTATCACTTCACAGATGAGCTTTTAGCTTCAATAACAGAACATCAAATTGAACATGGCTTAAAACTTAATGAAACTTGTTCATTTAACAAGAAGTTCTGATGTAGTCCCATAGTACAAGGATGCAAGTATAGGGCATTGTCAAGGACTCAGATTTTCCTCTCATTTGTGCTCTGCCATCTTCAAAGGGTCCATGATTTCTTCCTTCATAGAATAGATAGCTGGCCTAGCTTCTGAACATCCTGTCCTCACAGGAGTCAAAAGCACTTACCTCTCACCTGCCTCTTTGTGATACTGGGGATTGAACTCAGTACCTTTTACTTGCCAGGCAGGTGCTTCTTATACTAGGCTATTGCCCTGGACTCTCTTGCCTCTTTTTCAATGAGAAAAATTTTCCAAGTCGCAGGCTGGTCACATCTTACAGCTTACCCACCAGCTCTGAGTCACAGATGTACCCCTAGATAGAAATAACATTGCATGTCTATATTTATTCCATGGAAAATGAAAAGGTTTAGTAGCTCAGAAACAAAGCTCATCCTCAGTAACTTTCAATAACATTTAACTCCTGCAGAATTCTAACCATTTTTATTTTTAAAACTTCTTGCCCAACCATGAGAGGGGCAGCTGAACACTTTTGAAAGTTACTCTAGGGGCCTGGCAGGATGGCTCAGTGATCTAAAGCGCCTGCTTAGGAAAGCTTAGGCGACTGCAGGGACCGCGGTTCGATCCCCAGCACCACATGCTGCGCCAGCCCTGCCCTCAGGGTAGGCTGAGCCTGCCATAAAAATAAAAAAACAAACAAACAAAAGTTCTGAAAAAAAAAAAAGATAAAATTCTAAAAAAAAAAAAGAATTAATTATGTTTTTATTATTGAATTCTGTCTCTGAGTTCTTTAACTGCCACACTTAATAGTATGGATTCTATATATTTTGGAATCCACAGCCTCTTCCTTAACTTACATACATTACAAATTTTATTGATGAATAACATACACAGAAAAGTACACAAATTATACACCTCAATGAGCTGTCACAAATTGAACATATCTTTGTGGCCAAAATAAAGCAGAACATGGAGCTCCAGAAGCCTCCTGTCCTTTGCTAATAATTACTACCTAGCTCAAAGATCATCGCTGCTATGCTTTCTCATATTACACAGTCACATGATGCGTAGCAATACTCAAGTCAGTGATGTGCCACATACACTGCAGTGGTCCTATAAGATTACATCACCTAGACACACTTCAGCTGCCTAGTCTGTTAAATACATTCTATAGTGTTCACACACTGAGGACATTCCAGAAGGGGGAGATGGATCAGTGGTCTAAGACAAAAGAATCCCTATGAGTCCAAGCTGTTTAGTGAGACCCTGTACCAAATAAATAAATAAATAAATAAATGATTTTTCTAAAAATGAGAAAATAGCGTAAGGATGAACTTCTCAGAATATATCCTCATCTTTAGATAATACGTAAGTGTATTGTTTTTAGACTATCTACAAATCAATTTGCACATTACATACTTGCTTGGGACCTGGTGTTTTCACTTAGTATTATGTTTCTGAGATGCATCTTTGTTGCTGCCCATAATTGAGACTTTTAAATTCTAGATTGGAATTCCTCTAAATAAACTTATTTGTTGTACTGTAGACAGACATTCGTCTTATTTCCTGCTTCAGGATCTATAACTGCTGTGAACATTACATTTTCTTGGCAGACATCTTCATGCCTTTCTGTTGGGTATATGTTTTCAAAGAGAAATGCTGGGACAAAGCTACGCACTTTTTCGGCTTCCATTGTTTTCCAAAATGGGTGTAACAATTTGCACTCTCATCAATCAAATGTAGAAATTCCAGCTATCTCAAATGATCGCCAGTACTTCACAGATTCTTTCCTCATTTTAGTTACTTTCAGAGGTAGCGAGATCTAGGATTTGTGATGCTGGGATTAAGGGTGTGGGATTATTAAATTAATCCACTGATAGATTTATCATAGTTTTGGGTATAGTTAATAGAACACCTATCCAGGCTGCGGGTGCACTACTCAAAAGCTTGGATGGCATAAGAGAGGGAGGCAGGCTTGCTGCTGTGGCTTCAGCTGTTTCACTGCCTGCTGCTGCTGTTGCTGCCTTCTGCCTGCCCTGCCATGCCATGAACTATTTCTCCTCTGTGATGCCATTTTGCCAGACATCCCTGCCTGGCACTTTGGAAGCCACTTTGCCAGCTTCCCTGCCCTGGAGACAACCAACTGTGAACTGGAAGCTCTACAAAGTGTGGGCTACATAAACTTTTTCTACCTTAACTTGCAGGAGTCAGGTATTTTGTCCCAGCAATGATAATAGTAACTGAGACATATACCTTCATGAAGTTTAGTCAGGTTACTGTTGAATGATTGTCAACTAATAAAAACTGTCCTGATTAATTGTCTTAGTTATAATGTTGTTTAAATGATATATAAATTATTTGCCGTGATTAATTTATAGTAAACATTTGATAAACCAGATGATATACAAGCTCTACATGTGATACCAGAGGCTGATTGATTAGCTATTCAGTTCATTTAGCTAATAACTTTTTTTTTTTAAAGAGGCAGAGTGTTTTTTTTTTCTTGTTTCAGAACTTTTTGTTTATTTATTTTTATGGCCGGCTCAGCCTGCCCTGAGGGCAGGGCTGGTGCAGCATGTGGTGCCAGGGATCGAACCGTGGTCCCTGCAGCCACCTGCAGGCGCTTTAGACCACTGAGCCATCCTGTCCGCCCCTAGCTAATTACTTTTTTTAAAGATAAAGATAATTTTTTTGTGTTGAGGGTCAGAAGTTGAAATATAAAAGGGTTGGGCAAAATAGAGTGAATCTTTGAAACTTGTCTTAAGTCTTTACAAAGCTGAAAATACTTTACTAGCCAGCAATGTGTTTCCACAACTGAAGAGAAAAATTGTATTAAAAAAAATAAACAGGCTGATGCATTTCTCTTCCGCCAGTGAAAAGCTTTCCTACCTGCTGCTTTACACTTACTTTTGTTCCTTACTTAGAGACCTAGATCTTTCTCTCCTCTCCTCCATACACACTTGCCTCATCCTTTCAGTCACTCCTCTTATTATTACATGTTGTTTTCCAAAGCTGCCTTCGTACGTGTCGTTCTGGCTCACAAGATCAGTTCCAAAACTGTACCTAGCTGCATCGCTGTGTACCAGGAATGGAAAGGAGGGACACTGGCTTGCCTTATACATCTGTGTTATCTGGAATAAATCTTTGCTTATTAATGTTTTATTTGTCTGAGAAATGTGCCCTGCTCAAATAAGCGCCTCTCTACACGCGAATCAATTCAATTATATTGCATTCTGTTTTGAAGATAAGCTTAAAAATCCAAACCTTTGTTATCAAAATATTTCATGCTTCTCTTAGAGAACAAACAGTAAACTAACTGAGAGAACTCAGGGTTGTGCCCAAAGAACTATCCTTGTTAGGATATCAATCTAGTAAATTGTCCAAATAGCTTCAGGTGTTGGAATCTGGGTACAATTCCCAGAATGAAACCCAATGTTAATTAGCAAGTTCTGTGTCCAGGGAAGCAATCTATTTTCTTTGCCAACTGCAAATTTTCTTAAACCTATTGTGGTATATATTCGTGGTAAATTGGTGAAGATCTGGAAACAACATTTTCATATATACATGCATTTACATACAATGCTATTTTTCATGAAAAAGGGGGTGATATAACTTGATATACCAGCATACCTTTGTAAATTGTCTTCCTTTTGTGGTCTAGGATAGACACTTTAGAAAGCAAACTATACCATGTCACAATAAGTGGACGGAAGCAAGACAGACTGGATTCTTTTCCTCCAGCTTTGTGAATTGATTTGTAACCTAGTGACTCATGTATGCATACTCAACATGGTTTGGAATCTGCATTTTCCTTGTGTATTTCTCAGCAGTGTCTTTATGCATGCTGACTTTTCCTCACCCCTTTTTCTTATGCCCCTTTCTACAAAATGATTCATTACCTCCGACCTTTCTCATTCTACCATCATGGCTTCTCATAAACTAAAGTGAATCAAAACAAGGGTGCCCTCTCTTTTCTATTTGAACAAAGTGAGCATTTTCTTTCCTAGCGAGGAGACGTTGCACTGTGTTCAGTTACTAAGCTCCGCGCATGAGCCTGAAGGACGGCGCTAAACAATTCAGACAAACTGAACCTGTACTTTGTTTTTATTTGTGGCTAATCAGTATTTTGAGGAACCGTTAGCAGAGCAGAGGTGGCAGTGTTACAGCCACTATTTTGTGCATTGAGACTCAGGTTCTAGTCCTGGGTTCTCCGCATACCCTCTCAGGAGTTCTGAGTGGGGCTTTTCTCCTTTGTAAAACAAGGAATTATGGGCCATCTTTGCAGTTTTTAACAGGGTTCAGCAGACTACAGAGGTGCTTTGCTGATTCTTCAAATATCTGGTATTAATTTTACAGGTTCTGAAGATACTCTAAGGCTATAAATACCCTCCAATAAGCATAACCTTACAATTTTTTGCTCATTTGTAAAGTTTTATTGTCTTCAGTGACTAACATTGCAATTTACTATTTTTAAAAAATTATTTGTGTGGAGGACTACCTAAGCAGCTCTCCTTGAAGGAAGAGCAACTGTCTCTATTTTGACTGAGTCTGACCCCTATTTCCTTGTATTGATACGTAAGAGCTGGCTAGGACTTTTGCTTTGGCCTTAAGCAATGCATATTGGTCTAGCTGAGGTGTTGATGATAGTCTCTGAAGGTGGTATGCGTGTCTCCCTGGTAACCTATACCTGCTGCTCCTTAATGTGAGCCAGGACGTGACAGGTCAAAAAGCCAATGCTCCGCGCTGCCAGCTGGGAAGGAGCCTCGAGACAGAGGCTATGACTTATTGGGACTTGAAAGATTACATCAAAGCTGAAGCACCAGACTACCCAAAACATTAGATACTATGTAAATAGCCTTATGCATATTACTCTCTCTGCATATCCTCTGGAGGTGGCAGATGTAAATGCAGGACCCCCGCCTAGCTCAGCTCATAGCATTCACTACCTCCCACAATTCTCAGTCATTCTTCCTTAAGTCACTCCTCCATTGAATAAATCCCTGTGAGGCCTTAGATCGCTCTCTTTGTTCCAGAAGACCTTCTTTGTGGCTGGACGTAGAGCCCCTTGACTCCCCAATAACTATGAATATGTTTTAGTGTCTTTATTTTCCCTGTGGGTTGCGTGGGAAGTGGTTGATTGGAATCATCTTGGTGAGATTCCAATAACGTGACTTTGGGATTACAAATACTGACTTCTCGAATCAAAATGAGGACCTAGAAGGGTCTATTACAATATGTTATTCCATTTCATAATTGAGGTATCCTTTTTTTCTTTCTTCTTCTTGCTTAAGATTCATCTGCAATGGTCTTCTTCAATGTGAAGATCTGTATTCTGGAAACTGAGCCGGGTGTAGTGGCGCATGCTTATAACCCCAGTGCTCAGAAGGCTGAGGCAGGTGGATCATTGTGAACTTCAGACCGGCCTGGGCTGCAAAGTGAGCTCAAGGCCAGCCTCAAACGCATAGTGAGACCCTCTCAAAAGGACAAAAAAATCCCAAAATTTTGGAAAATTCTCAACCATTGTACCCACAATTGGAGTTTCTTCTCTATTATCTTCTTCTACTAGTCCAAATAGATGTACATTAAACAATCTTATTTTGTCTTCCAAATCTCTTTTCTTCTTTTTCATATTTTCCATCACTGTGCATCTTTGTACAGTAATCTAAAGAAACCTTCAAATCTATTTTCTAACTCACCAACTCCCAATCTGTTTCATCTGTCCCTTAATCAGTCCACTGAGTTTTAATTTCAATAATCTTTTCATTTCTAGGTTCCTTGTCCATGTTTCTAATTTTTTATAACACTATCTAAACATTAAAATCAGTTATTTTGTATGGTATTTCTGGCTTTCTCACACATGAAAGTTTTGTGGTTGGCTTCTACTATGGATGTTTTCCGTGAGCTCTCACTGCAGCACTCAGCATTTTTGTTTGGTTCATGTCTTTTGACAAAAACTACACATTTGTTTTGGAATTTTGCTGTGAAAGTATCTGGTGGCTCCAAGTATAGCCATCTCAAAATTAAAAGTATAAAAAGGGACTTAGCTCACTGGTAGAGTACCCCAAATTCAGTCTGCAGTACCACAAAAAAAAAAAAAAGAAAGAAAAAAGAAGAAGAAACAGGTATACTATAAGAGATGCAAATTCCTATCAAATCTTTCATAATGCTTTCAATTTTGACAAAATTCATAACTTATGTATTACTTTTCTGGTTTTCCCTCAGTGCACTGCAAGATTAAATGAAAATTAAATAAAGGTGCTCTCAAGCTTACCCATGGGGGAACAAGAACCGTAGGTCTGTTTGACATTAGCTTTTGCCCATACACTGCTTACCTCTAGCAGCAACACTTTTCTGAATTTATAAAAATAAAACAAGAAAGATGTGCCACCGCACACTCTTTGGAATTTCTGTTTTACTGTAATTTTGTCCTAAAACAAAACATGGCTAAGTCCGTGGCACACCTGGATTTTTGTGCTGTGACAGAACAGGAAGCGTGCACAGGGCTGAGGCAGAGCTGGGTGATTCTGAGGATGGCATCTGGCAGATGAGAAAGGCACTGGTACAGGAGGAAGGAAAGAGGACAGAGTGGATGAGCCCAGGAAGGAAAGCCAAAGAGATAGGAAAACTCTGATCTCATGCAGTCTTCTCATTTTTAAGATGAGCAAACTGAGATTTAGAAAGCTGAAGGGACCTGAGAGGAGAAAGACCTGGATCTAAGCTTGGAAACAAGCAATCAATCTATCTCTGCTTCTTCAAAATCACTACAGACTTGTCCCCTCACACAGCTGTGACCACAGTGTGTGGCCTCCAGTCAAATTAGAAGCACAGGGCCACAGATCAGCAAGAAATTCAGCTTCCTTGACCTTTAGAAAGAATATCAATCTCAGAACAAGAAGACCTGGGTTCTGTTAGGCTGAGCCACACAGACTAGTCATTTTTGTAGCTCCAGAATGATGAAGTAGTGATAATTTCATATAGGCAACCGTAAGTTCCTGCTCTGATGCTCCATAGATGTTTGGGGTTTGGGGAAGAGTTCCCAGATCTCTTTTGTGAGTGCTGTCTGCCATATCTAGGCCACAGAGATTTTGCAAGAGCTTATTCAAGTTACAAGCACTTAATGAGTGCCTACTGTGGATAATTTCTGAGGAAACAAGGGCATAACCTGTGCTTCCAAGGAGCTAGCAGGCCAGTGGGAGAAAAAGAGAAAGAGTTGGATGCGATAAGCAAAGAAGAGAGAAAGCAATGGAGTCTGTAGAGTTGTGGGTTGCCAGGAAAATAAACCTGTGAGCTGGGTATTCAGAAAAGGCATCGCTGGCAGCAAGAATCACAGCAAAGGTATGAGATACAGAAGTGCATAGGGACTGAGGAATGGAGGATCAGCCTAAAGGAAAGTGGCAGGAAAGATGAGCGGACGAGGCTGAGCAGGAATGTAGCACCCATGCAAAACGTGACTGGATGATATTGCGCTGGAAAACCCTTGGATAAACAAAGAAGCGCTTGACAAATGTCAAGGGCTGCTCACCTTAAAGACATAAGAGGAATCCTCCCTAAACTCTGATAGTATCCCTTCTCTTCTCTCTCAAATAAACCCTGGACTGATTGGTCAGATCTCTTTACGGCACGTTTTCCTCTCTGTAAATGTGTTTTCTTGGTGCCAGGTTAGTGACATGTAGAAACTGTCAGCAATGTTGGGAAGGTGGGGAAGAGGAAGTGATTCAGTTTGGGTGAGGAGGGTGCTGTGTGGTTTTTCTTCATATTTTAGCCTCTCCTTCTCTGCATCGATCTGATCGCCTTCAAGGTAGCTGTGAAATCATTACAGCTAAGGCACCAGAGGACTGACTGCTAGGAGCACCCAGCCCTTCGGCTCCTGTTACTGTTCCCCGGCAATGAAGTCACACCGTGCTAGCCAGCTAATTATACTCTCCATTTCCTCTCTCCTCTGTCATCTAAGACCAATTTATGGGCACTGCCTTCTTCCATTAACTAACAGTAGGCCATGTGACCCCACCATACGTCATATGTCCTCTTCCCATTCAAGGGTATGAAAGTTTGATAAGGTAGTAATAGAATTTAAGACCTAAGAATTCTATTCTGGGGCTGGTGAGATAGCTCAACAGTCTAAAACCCCTACTTAGGCAAGCTTAGGCAAGCACCACATGCCACACCAGCCCCCAGAGTAGGATAAGTCAGAAAAAAAAAAAAAAAAAAAAATTCTATTCTACCAATGCTCCTCATGAGCTAAGAACCAGATCCACTTGATATAAGATTCTGGCTTTGATTCTTATTATCTATGTGGGCTTTGACACTGGCCATCTTTCTGAGTCACTATTTCTTCATTTCTAAGAGGGAGAAGATCTTAGTGACAATTATAGATAAAGCATCTGGTCCCTATAAGATGCCAGAAACACCACCACCACCACCACCACCACCACCATTATCTGGTCAGAACTAAAACAAACTTCTTGTTGGTTGTCTTAGTTACTTTTATCTCACTGCTGAGACAAAATACCCAATACCCAAAGATAAGGAAGGAAGGTTTACTTAATCTCATAGTTTGTAGAGATTTCAGCCCAGCCTCAGCTGGCTCCATGAATGGGGCAACCATTCATGATGTCAGAAGACACCAAAAGCAAGCAGAGAGAGGAAAGGGGAAGCCTCTTTCCCTCCCCTATATTGTACTCAGGCTACCTGCCCTAGGACAGATGTAGCACTCACACCTGCAATGTCTGCACTAGACTATGAATCAATCGCAAATTCTAGAAGCCCAGTCTGGTAACTGCATGAGGCACCGGGGGCACATCTAGACACAAATCATAACATAGGTCTTGGCCCTTCCTTCTTATTCCCTTCCAATTGGCAGTCATAACACTAATTTAAAAACAAAGGACCAGCGAGACAACTCAGCGGACTAAGTGCCTGCTTAGGCAAGTGCAGGGACCCGGGTTAGATTCCCAGATCCACACGCTGCACAGGTCCTGCTCCCAGACACACTGAGCTGGCAGCTGAGACCAGGCTTGGTGGCATATGCCTGTAATCCCAGTGCTGGGGAGGCTGAAAACAGAAGGATCACTATGAGTCTGAGTTGTGTAGTGAGACGCTGTACCAAATACATAAAAGTCAAAACAAAACTTAAGTCACATCTCCATTAGTTAAAATTTCTCTCTACTTTTCACTACATATTTTTTTTTTGTCTTGAGGACAGAACCAGGGCTTTGTACATGCCAACAAGTTCTCTACCCCTGAACTATAGGACCAACCCTTCAGACAGCACTTCAGATAAAATCCAAGCTCTTTCTTCCAGCTTCCAGGGCCAATCTGAACTTAGTTCTGTCTCCTCCATCTCCAGTCCTTTTTCTCACTCTGCTCTGGTGTTGCTGGCCCTCTCAGTTCCCTCCACACTATAGGTTCTGTGTACCTCAGGCCTTTGCCCCTAGGTGTTCTGTGCTTAGAAGGCACATTTTGGACCTGTCTTTCACATCTCACCTTTTGGATGCAGCTTAAAATTAACCTTTTCTGATTAGACTACTTCATATAATTTTAATCCTTTATATTCTTCACCAGCTTATTACCACCAGCAGCAATATGCACTAGTCATACATTAGTATCACTGTTTGCCTGACATTCCTCTCTTCAATAGCAAACAAACTCAAGGAGGGCGGGAACCACCATTTTTTTTGCCACCTTTTGCCAGTACCTAGCTGAGCAGTAGAGACAGTGTTTGTTACTGTTGTCATTACTAGGCAGCACTTTGTGTAATATTGCCAACAGATAAAAACCCAGCATTATTTATAACCTCATACCTCGGGGAGATTAGGATTTCCTTACAAGGACTATCATTCCTATTTCTTTTTGAAACCTTTTGCTATGGCAAACAGAAACACTGAAATGGCACACAGGATTTAGAGGCAGCTTTATTTAATGTCAGATGGGCACTGACAAGGAATCAATCCTTATAAAGATGCCATGCCCTGATCTTTGGTGGTCTAGGACTTATGTAGGATAAGCAAGCAGGAAGTAGAGACCGAATGGCTTGTCCACAGGGGATTGGCTCTTGCAATGTGCATCACAGTGACCAGCTATGCCTCACAGTGACCAGTCATTTCTAAGAAACAGACGTAACAGACTGTGACAGGATCAGTTATCTGGCAACTTACAGAGGCTAAAATACACTGGCTCTGGGGGAATTTTCTGCTATACTTTAATTAATTTTCTTGGACATCAGAGTTTGAATTTCCTCTTTTCTATATCACCCAAATTTTCCATAAGTATATTTTTAATAAAACAAATTTTTATAAACTGCATTTTACTATGTAGACATGTCAGAAGAAATCAATCTGATTAAAACATTTAAGTAAAATTCATAATCAGAAAAATTAGTTATTCTAAGATTCTTTATTACTTTTAATAAGAAATAACAATGAGACAGTTTCAAAACACATTAGTAGGACAGTCACAATGATTAATACAATGTGTATTATTGCAGTCATTTTAAGATTCTTAAATACATTAGTATTTTGATAGAGGGCATTATTAATCAAAGAGAACTGTCTGATACATAAAATATTTGAGATTAAATATTCAGTTGACCAGATATAGTTTTATGAAAATGTAGAATGAAAATTTTTATGTTGCAGTCCCTAGTATAAAATGGATATTCAGTATTTGTTGAATGCAAGTTTTTGGATCTCTAGAAAAGAGGCAACCACATACATTTGCAACTTTGGAAAAGATTACAATTAGTTTATTTTATTGCAGTTCAGAAGTAAATGGCCAGCTAAAGATTTTCTGTTGATTGTTTCTTGACATCAAAATCATGGTTGTGCTTTCTTCTTAACTTAAATGTAGCTCAATTCTTTTGGAACGTTCTCCTCCAATACATAATACGTGCTCCTTACCCTCTCCATTGTTTTCTTTGAAGAACTTTTATTCCCTTTTATTACCTAAACTGTGACTTGTTCCTGGTAATACCATTGTTCTCAAACATAACCACTCTGTTTTCTTGACTGCCTATTTCCCAGTGCCAGCAGAGGAGTTGACAGAGTTCTCATCTTCCACTTTACTTACTAATCTAATCCAGGACCTGATTCATAATAAAGAATTTCCTTTCTAGTTACCACCTTCCCTGACCCTCTTTTCATCTTTGCCTCTGCTATAACCTTTCTTGGTGATGCCACCTTCTCTGACTAATAGTTCTCAACATGTCACTCAGAAACCACATCCTGACCACTACTGTTATCAGAACATTTCTAGCCCGGAGATAGAGAACCCTGGAATTCCCATCTTCCTACTTTCTCCATTTTTATTTTTCAAGTGGTGCATATATTGTATATATATATATATATATATATATATATATATATATATCATGAAATTTAGCATTTTAACAATTTTTGCATATATAGTTCTGTGGTATGAAACACCTTCAGATTGTTTTTGCAACCATCTGACTTCTTTATTACTGTACACACACACACACACACACACACACACACACACACTGACAGAGATACACACACCATTTCACCATCTCCTATAGGATTATTGGAGAGATTTTTCCCTTTCACTGACTCTTTTCCGCCTTGAAAAACATCCAAGAATCTCATGTACCAATAAAACATAAGTGATAATACTTTAAAATGTGTATTGAGTACCTATTGTATGCCAACTACTGTATGTGGTACCAGGGTTCAAACTCAGGACCTTGCACTTGCCAGGCAAGCACTTATTCCACTGAGCTATCTTCCCAGCATCCCAACTACTATACTTGACACTTAAAATATATTTTATTTAATGCTTGTAACCTAATGAGTTCAAACATTCATAAAGGAATTTATTATTTTGAGGGAACTGTGGCCTTAGAAAGATCCAAGCTCGGCGCATGAGACCTGGCATCTTCCCTGCTCCATGCTACTCCCTCATTCCTTTCTTTGTTTCCTAGCAGAGTTCCTGAAAGCTCGCTTTCTCCTCCTCCACTACCCCCACAGTCCACTGCAGCTGCTGTGAGAGTTCAATCATACTTGAAGGATTCTCTCAGAGTCTCTAGTCTCCAACTGGGGATTATAGAACTTACTGCCAACTATTCTGCTCTTTGAGACAGTGTTCTCTCTTACTCTCTCCTTTTATCTGATTTTCTTTACTAATTTCTTTGCTTTTCTTACTCTTTAAATGTGAAGTTCCCCAGAGTTCCAACACTCCACAGTTTTCTCTCCCTGCTTCACAGTTGGCCAAGGCAACCCATTTGCCCTTACGCCATCAGCTATGGTGCCTTCACAAAGGAAGAGCAAGCCCTCATGGCTAGCTCTAGCCTCCGTTACCCTGGTTTCTGCTGTCTAGCTAAATATCCTTATAGTTTTTCCTCGGGCACCTCAACTTTCTCTTCCATCTAAATCATTCCTACCATATTTCTCTGCCACTGAACTACCCTTCTGCATTTCCCATCACTAAGCATTCTCACTACCTTTCTTTTCCTTCACTACCCTGCTGCCTTTATCCCTAGGCCATAGCTAGTAGAACCCACATCCAAAAAATATCTGTTGAGGTCTGTGAGTACAGCTAAAGGGTAGAGTGCTGGCCTAGCATGTGCAAAGTGAAAGATAAAGGTAAGGAAGCAAGAAGGGCTAGACAATGGGGCACAGCGAAATGTACTTGGATTCTAGAGGCTGAGACAGGAAGTTCTTGACTTCCAGGCCAACTCCAGCAATGACTCTATCTCAGACAAACAAAGAGTTGTGGAGACAGGGTGGTGGACATATACCTGAACTGGGAGGGAAATTTTGATCCTAACCCAGACTTAGCCATGAAGCATCTGGCTAAGTGACTTAGAGAGGCAAAACTTGGATATGAGAAGCCCTTCTTTGGGCTAGGGATACAGCTGAGTGGCAGAAGCACCTGCCTGGCAAGTGCAAGGTCTCAAGTTTGATCACTGGAACTGCAAAAAAAAAAAAAAAGAAAAAACATGAGACCGGGGAGATAGCTCAGTAGAATAAGCTCTCGCCTGGCAAGTGCAAGCTCCTGAGTTCAATCTCTGGTACCAGGGAGAAAAAATGAGGAAGCTCAAAGACTTTATTAAGCAACTGTGCACTCATTCAGCTTCATTCCCTTCAGACTAGTCCCACTAACTCTGCCCTGACTGTCTTCGCTGCTTTTTCCTGAGTTATTTAAATCAAGTACCCAGCTGGTCTTTTTTCTTCTTTTCCCTGTTTCCTTCCTTTGGACATTGCTTTACACTGCCATAACACTACCTACACAAAACAATTAAATGATAAAAGTTGCATGCTTCAGCCAGGTGTAGTGTCACTTGCCTGTAATACTAGCACTGTGGGAGGTGGAGGCATGAAGAATGAATGCTCAGGCCAGCCCAGGCAACTTAGTAAAACACTGTCACAAAATAAAAAAAAACAGTTAGGGAAAGAGATCATCACACAGGTCCCGGGTTCCAACTTCACAACCACCATGTTACAATTTGCATCCAGAGGTCCCCCCATCATGTGTTCATGGAGGTGGGCATCTAGAGTTTGTGATTATTTCATAGTCCAGTGCCAGGATTGTGGGTGTGAGCGCTACCCATAATGAGCATACCCTTTGATCCCGTAATTCCCTTACTCAGAATTTATGCTACTAATGAATTTAGAAATGTTTTTCCATACAGAGCTGTGAGTAGCAATACTGAAGGCAAAGACAGAGGGGTATAAAAAAAAAAAAAAGAGGAGGAGAAAAAAAGGACAGAGGAAAGGGAAAGAAGAAATAAAAGGAAGAAGGGAAGGTAGGAAAGGAGGGCAAAAATAAAAGCCCTGGAAACAGCCAGTGGTTAATCAATAAAACCCTGTTTAAGATATATTTATATGACTGAAGGCTATGTATAGTGTCACTTGCAAATGAGTGTTTTTAAAATACGAAAATGCAAGAAAAAAATTAAAAATAAAATGCAAAAATGCTAATGATAGAGTTAGTTGTAAGCAGAAAAAGCAGCTTACAAAACACTTTAATGTAAGTCTATTTTAAGATTAAAAATAGATGTATCTGCTATTTCTACACTGCAAAAAGAATGCCAATACCTACATGTTGCATGTACTTCCTTTTCACTTACACATTCCCTAACTACATGTACACTTAAAAAGTTTTTAACTTTAGAAAAAAGGGGTATTGTAATACAAAGCAACGTATCTAAAAGTATTTCTTGAAACTTTATCCAGTTGTCTTACATGTTTTATATATCCTTTGAATACTAGTCTGGTTTTCAGTCTGTATGGAGAAGTGCTTTGGCTTGTGTCTAGATGTCTGCCTGAAGCCTCAGATGGTGCTTTCTCAGAGGTGGGTGAATCTAGTGTGTGATGCTGGAATCCAAGATGTGTGATTACTGAATTAGTCCACTGATTAGCCTGGCATAGTTCTGAGTGTGAATTATGAGAGGGCTCACCCTGGGTGTGAATGTCACCCACCACAAGGGCATCTTTTGTGCCTATAAGGAACAGAAAGAGGGCTGGTGTGGCTGCTTGCTCATTCATTGCTCCATTGCTATGGCCTTCTGCTCTGATGCCTTCTGCCCACCATAAACTGTTTCTCCTCTGTGATGCTACCCTGCCTCAGAGACTCTGGAGGAAACCCCCACATATTGTGAGCTACAGTGAAACTTTCCTCTTCTAACCTTGATTGTCAGGTATTTTGTCTCAACAACGAAAAAAGTAACTAAGTCAGTGATGATCAAACTTATAAGGTCTTTTCTAGAGACAAGGTTTCACTATGCAGTTCGGGCTGGTATTGAACTCTCTTGGTAGGCCAGGCTGGTGCTTGAACTCATACAGTCTTCCTGCCTCAGCCTCCCAAGTGCTAGGATTACAGGCATGCACCACCACACCTAGTCTACAAGGTCTTCTAAGATAAATAAATGAATCTGATCCTGCAAAAATAAAGAGGGTGGAGGGAGAGGGGAAATAGAATTGAAATGTGTTATGCACATGTACCACTGCCCTACAGTGAAGGGAATCACTATATTTTGTAAACTTGTGCTAATAAAAGCCAAAGAAAAGCTTTCAACTTTTAGTAGAAAAGAGAGAGAGATTAAAAAAAAAAAAAAAGTAATCTGTACTATATACTACCTCTAATTCATGTCTCAGAAGCTTTATAAAAATTAATAATTAAGTGTCACTCTTTGAAGGTCCTGTAATTAAAATGCTCTGAAAGCTCTGTTTAGGACGTGACTATTAAAAAAAAAAAAAAAAAAAAAAAAAAAAAAT
>PVJA010011629.1:0-27401 GCA_004027025.1 Myocastor coypus | reverse complement strand
TTTATATAAGTAGAATTGAAGTGTAACCTCATTAAGCATTACCAGGTGCTGACTGCAGGGAATCACATCACCAAGGACAGCCTTTCACATTTACAAGCTAAGTGAGTATCCTAACCAGTGTGCAAGTATATTTTCTGTCTGTCATTGGGAATAGCAGCAATAGGGACCAGTGGTGTGTATTTTGCCATCTATTCTGAAATAATGCTGAGAGTCAAAAAAAGGAAAGTGCAAACGTTAGTCTGAAAAGAACAACAAAAACATTGACTGCGTACAGGAAGGCAAAATATTTGTAGACATGAAAAAAGTGCTTTGCTTTTTGGAATGAGACTCGAAAATATTTTCAGATCATAATTTTGATACATAACCATTCTTAAGAAGGTAATTTTCTCTGTGTCATTGACCCAGCCTAAGTGTAGTACTTCTTGGCTTATTGTAGTTGTGAACTCTGCAAGCTAATGTTGGCTGAAAGCAGAGTTCTTACATTCTGTCAGGTTAGTCCATGGGAGTGATGAAGGGAAAAGAAAAGCTATAAGAACAAATAATTACTTAAAACAATCAGATAAGCAAGGCAATCATGAGTCTTCCAACACTTTTACTACCAACTTCTTTATTCTTCTCATTAGAAGATCTGATTTTCCAAGAGACAGGATATAGACTGGCATCCAGATTTCTCTGAAAATACAACTTTTCCCAAAGAGTAAAAAAAAAAATTTTCTAAGACATATGTAGCTTTGAGTTAAAAAAGGAAAAAGCAATAATCATAGCTATATTGTTTTCGTGTTGGTGTTATATCAGTGTTTGCTCTGTACACAGTACTATTTAAAGTATTTTCATTGCAACTTAAAATTTAACTGCAATAGAGTTGTCTAATCTACAACTCAGTGTATTATGGCTAAAAATTAACTCCTTCTGATATAAGGCACAACTCTAAAGAATATAAGCAAATTATTTCCTGGGCCAAATATGAATGACCATAGCCCAGGGACATGGATTTAAAATATCCATAATAGCATGTTCCAAAGTCAAAGCATTTACAGCAAGTTTTACAGCAAAAAAGAACAAAGAAAATCACAACTGAGTCATACATTCAACAAAATCATTGGTGTGGACACTAGGTAGACAAGCTACAACAAAACTGGTAAGTTTTCCCTGCAGCTATCGTATGTTATAGCATTCTTAGCTTGAAAGTTAGTGGAGGCTGGGTATTTTCTAAGTTTAGTACATTCCAAGAAGTTCACTTAATATCATGAAACTATTAGGTTAAATACAAAAGTTGAAAGTAAATGGCTATTGTATTTATAAGGACTAAAATAACCTAAGATAATTTGTCTCTCATCCTACAACTTTCCGTGTCTCCACAATTGGGACCGTCTTCTTAGTTAAGGTTAGACAGTTCACAGGATCTTGACATAGATGTAACTTCTTCAGAGAACAGCAGCTTCATACTACCATACTTGGAAATTTATTATTTCAAGTAAGTTGGACAACCATTTTGTGTGAAACAGACTAAATATTTGAAGATGTTGATAGCCCAGTTAAATAAAGCCCCAGTTTTGATTCTTTCCTTTCTTTACTTGGGGGTAGGAGGGAAGCAGACAAGGTACAGTGGGAGAAAAAAATGGGGGAGTGCTAGAATTAAGATGCAAGTCAGGAGTTCAGATCCTGGCTCCAGTGGTCCTTGTACACTTTCAGTCTCGGTATACTCAAATGTAGAGTTAGGGGCTCTGCAAAGTGTTGTGTAAATTTCTATGCTCCTAAGCATTTGTGATCAATAAAAGCAGGAGCATCAGAAAAAGTAAGGTTCTGTTTAAAGGCCATGAGCTGTATAAGGATAATACTCATTCCAAGAAACAACTGAGGGACAGTTATTTCAACAGGCCTACATTTAGAAGATTTCTTTCATTGGAACTGACTTTAAATAGCCTGCTTACATATAAGATTCTAGCTCCACCTAGAGAAAATAATTGGAAATTTTAACTCTATAGTTATCCTGGGATGAATATTAAGGTACATGCATAAAATTTATTTTCCAAAGAACCCTCAAATTCATAAACTCAAACCTCTCACCTAATAAGTCCTCTTTACTCTGCTAGAACAACTGATTCATATGAAGTTTAAAAGAGGTTTAAATTATAGCCACTCACTGGGTATTTGTGTTTTCTTTATGTGTAGCAAAATAAGAGGCCAATCTCTAAAAACGAAAACCAGTCATAAAGTATTGGTAGAATTTCAGGCAAGGTCAGAGAGAGAGAGAGAGAGAGAGAGAGAGAGAGAGAGTGAGTATAAAACTGGACGAGAAATCCTGCTCCTCCTATGACCACAGCAGCGGTGCCACATTTAGATTCTGAAACCAACTTGCCATTCTATCCTGAAAGAATATGGAGCTTCAATAACTTATGAGAGAATTCCGTATTCTTTCAACATGATACTACGATCCAGACTGATTATCAAGGTAGAAATCCATTGAGTAATCCTTTCCTGAATTAAACTGGGAACTTCGAGGTGGTGATTTTTCTATTACTTCTTCTGTCATGAATAGATCACTGTGTATTTATTCATTCTTGAGAAAAACTATGGACCTGTGAATTTCTTTTTCATTCAATGCTTATGCTCAATTACCATTAACATTATTTTCATACTCAAATTGTGCCCAATTTGGTGAAGGGGAAGACTCTGCAAGTTAGCGCGGGTGTACCTGTGATACAACTTTACTAGTTTTTCAATAATTTACTGCTTTCTGGCACAACAAAATGTTCTACATTCACTGGTGTTTTCCTACTCCCAAATATGGAGTAACAGTTTCTTCTAGTGGAAAAAATACTTAGAAATTAACATATGGGCACACATTTATGGTTGGGCATTTATTTATTGCTGACACAAATTCAACAGTGCAGAATTTTCCTCTTTTTTCTTTTTTATTATGGCCAGCTCAGCCTGCCCTGGGGGCGGGGCTGGTACAGCATGTGGTGCCAGGGATCGAACTGCGGTCCCTGCCGTTGCCAAAGCTTGCCTAAGGAGGTGCTTTAGATCGCTGAGCCATCTCACCAGCCCCCATAATTTTCCTCTTGGCTTCATTTTCATCTATTTATTTCCTTTCCCTTACAGTGAAAATCATGCAACACCAATATATATATATTTAGTTGCTTTGTACCATAACAGAACTACTCTAGAAATTTTATACTAATAGTACCACTGACAATAAACCTAAGTAAAGTTTGAGATTTCTTTGCAATCTTTTGTCCTGTGACTATATTCTAGGATAAACAAAAGTCTGAATACTACATTCAAATTTTATTTAAATATTTATTTTTACTGAATAGCTGTGTTATCAATTTTATGTTGAATTAGCCTTGTTTATTTTATTTTCAAGCTGAGCTAGTTGAACTGACATTATATTTTAATCCAACAGAAGCCTGAAAAAATGAAACCTAAAATGAAGTACTCGACCTCGAAGACTTCTCCAGCAAAACTAAACAGGAAAGGTGACAAAGCCCTGACTAAATCTTGCAAACTAAGAAGTAAGGACTTAAGTATTCCTAATTTTTTATGCACTAATTTAAAAGCTGGCATGAAATCTTTTTTTTTTTTGTAACGCTTTTTTATTTTTTAAAGAGAATAAACATAGTAAAAAAAAATTAGAAATGATAAAATATTTCACTAAACAAATTGATAGGAATTCAGCAATGGTTGTTATATGACATATTGTCTTCAAATTAGTTGTTCAGGTTACCAGATATAAACATGCAAAATTAGTCAAAACAAAAAGAAGGGAAAAGATGTAAGCATTAACTGTTCCTTTCAATTATTATTCAACATTCATAGCTGCTACCTTACCAAAAGCTATTAGGAATGTAAGAGCTAAAGCAGAAAGGGAAAGATCATAAAGACTTAATACGACAGACATTAGTTTTGAACAGGCACTAGCCAACTTGCACTTATTTAATACATCACAGAGTAGGAACAATGCAGATAATTTAAGCCTATAAATAGTGTAAACTTCATTTTTTGCCTTTGATATAAAAAGCTATTTACTTTACCTGCATCTTTAGTCACCAAATCCCCAACTTTTTCACAATGAACTGACAAAATTCTAAACTGATCCATTGTCATTTACCCATGCACATGTTAAGATCTTCTGTGTATCATGCACACAGTTTTGATTTGCAGTTACTGACAAAGGAGAGAATAGCAGGTGAAGATATTTGAATAATCCAGGCTCCAAACAGAAAAGAATCAACCAGTGGTGTTCAAGTTTATCTAGCTATAAACTCAGATTTTAGAATAAGATAAAATGAAAATAAAGTCAATAAAGCTGAGATAAAAGGGCCGTAAAATTATCTACCTAGAAAAGGAATCATAAGGTCAGATAGCTCAGCAGATTAAAGCATCTGCTTAAGAAAATGCAGGGGCCCAAGTTCGATCTCTGGTGTGCTATGCCAGCCCTGCCCCTGTCCCTGGTGGTGATTGAGACTGGACGTAATAGTGGTGCATGCCTGTAATCCCAGCCCTTGGGTGTCCCATCTGTGTAATGAGACCCTGTAGATGCTGTACTAAATACAGAGAGAGAGAGAGAGAGAGAGAGAGAGAGAGAGAGAAAGGAAAGAGGGAAGAAAGGAAGAGAAAGAGAAAGAAAGAAAGAAAGAAAGAAAGAAAGAAAGAAAGAAAGAGATGCATGCACATTTATATACATATCTCCACATGGCAGAAGTAACAGAAAAGATAGTTAACAGCACCTGGCAGACCCAACTGAGGACAAGAAATAATGTAGACCCTTGTCTTTCACACTTCTTACCCTTTTCCTGAGCACTGAAGACCAGAAGACAAAATAGTGTTAAAGAATACAATTTTTCCCCATGGCTCTAGCCCACCCACACTATTCTTTAGTGACCACGGAAAACATTAACCTGGGGAGAGTCTCTGAATAACTAGGAAATCAGTTAAACTAGTCTTTGTAATTGTCACTGAGTGAAAACACTCTGGGCAGAAATGGTGACTCAGTGGAAGTGACTCCATCTCCCTGTACTTCTTAATAAAGAATGCATTTTTTAAACCCAGGAAATAAGGGTTATTTGTGCTACTAGAATAAAGATAAAGATGTTCCAGATGTACTGGCATCAGTGCCAAAGTTAAAATGTGACTTCTTGTGTGCTGTGGCCTTCTTTATTTATACAAGGCAGAAGTCAGTGATAATCACCAAGTAATATATACATAGCTTCAGAATACATCACATTACCTATATTTTTATTGTGGCTTAAGCAGATCTCCTTCCCATTAATATGGACTCAGTTGAATACTAACATTATAATTACTAAATATGCTTGGTTAAAATTCAACAGATGTCTATGGGATGTTGATGACAAGCATGGACCATTTTTCAAAACTCAAGGTATAAGAAAAGTCTTACCTATTTTTCTAAATAAATATCTGCTCTGAGCCCCCAAACAGAAAGGAAAAAAAAAAATGGACTCCTCCTGCTGCATTAGAGTACCAAGAGATGACACATTCTGCAGGTCACAAAGTCACAAAAGTCAGTAATTAAGAGCTCCAGGTACCCATAGGTGGCAGTAAGTCTCACATTAGTTCTGGTTACCCCGGGACCTTTCACCATTGGTGCTAACAGTGCACAGTGGTTCTTGACCTGGACAAGAGATCCTTTCCAGTCTGGGGAGCTTCCCCCCTCCCCAGTTCCCAGGGAGCTGTTCCCCAGTGTCAGGCCTTTCTCCTCCACCGCTGCTTTCTCTCACCCACATTCATCAACATTTTCTCTTCACTAGCAACCAGTCTCCTCATTCATGAATTTAGCCGGAGGTCACACATGGAAGCCCCAGGTTCATCCAACAGAAGTATTTTGTTTGGCTTGACTAGTATTACTGAATTTGTCATTGAAGTAACTTTTAAAATTTAGAGGAAAAATTAAAATCCTGACATGGTGACTCATTCCTATCATTCCAGCACTATAGGGGGCTGAGGTAGAAAAATTGGCAAGAGTTCAAATCCAGCTTGGGCCACAGTGAGTTCAAGACCAGCCTGAACTATGTAACAAAACCCTATCTTAAGAAAAAACTTTTGGGAGATTTTTTTGTGAGAATCAAAATGTTCAGTTTCTCTGAAAAAAAAAGAGAGAAAAGGGGTCGAAAGATGGGGGTGGTTAAAAAAAGAATTAAGATGTACACATATATGTTCCATTATGTACATGTACTAACTCCTCACATGCAATGTAAACATGTACCATGCACAAACAGTAATAAAATAAAATAAATCTAGAAGTATAAAAACACTGGACCCACGTTTTAGTAGAAGTTGGGTAAAACTAGGAGGAGCTGTCCATGTTAACATCTTTGTTATTCGAAGAGCTTCAACTTCATCCTGTGGACAATATGGAATCCCTAAAAATGTTTAGCTGGAAAATGATAGGATTGCATCGGTGGCATAAAGATAGAGTAGATTAAAAGCTAGTTAGAGTTCTAGTGTATTCATCTAGAGAACTGAAGATGAAGACCTGACCAAGGCAACAGAATGGAGGGGAAACGCAGTTCCTATAAATTAGGAGGCTGAAATCAGTAAGACTTCATGAAGGACAGGAAGAGAATGATGAGTGATCTTCAGCTTCTGATTTAATAATTAGGCAAATAATAGTAGATCATTATACTCTCTTTCAAGACAGGGAATTCAAGAGAAATATACTGGGGTAGAGATAAGGTCATTTTGATGGTGGCGACTGGCATTGCTTAGCTTGGAGTAGCTGCAGGTCTTTCAGAAGGAAATGGTCAAAATTCACTCAAGACGCAACACACAGATATAGAGATGCTTTGAAGTTGCTAAGTTAAAGTGCTACCTAAAGAAAAAGAGATAGATGAGGAGGAACGATCAAGCGTAGAGACCTACTTGGAGTCATCAGCCTCTGGACAGATGACTAAAAATCACTGCAGCAAGCGAGACTACCCCGAAAGAAAGCTTAGAGGGCAGAAAGTAAAAGCAAAGGTCCTGAGGAACCTTGGTATTTGAGGAGCAGACAGGAAGAGGAACCAACAGAGACAAGTGGACTGATCAGAAAGAAACAAGGAGAGCCGATAGATGCTGGTGACATGGCAATAAGAGAAGGGCAGTTCAAAGAAAGACCAGGTCCCCAGAGTCAGATGCCACAGGTAGACAGAGGCATAAGGCAGTAATGGAGCTTGAGAGAGAAGTTGACTTTTGCTCACAGTTTCAGAACTTGGTCTGCTGGCTCTGAGGTAGAAACAAGGTCAAAGGGGATGGGGGAGAAAAGCAGATAAACTCAGGACATGCAAGAAGCAGAGGGCAGCGGAAAATGCAAGAGGATGAGGCTGGGGACCAGACAGAACCCTCAAGATCCTATTCTAATAACTCACACACATCGTAAAGTATGCTGTACTAATCCTACGTCCTGTGCAAGTGAATCAGGTTGACAACTGAGATTAACAAGCACATGATTCTCCTGCTTCAGTCTCCTGAGTAGCTGGTATTACAGGACAGGGTTACCATGTCTGGCAGTACTTCAAATGTAATCGCCCCCCCCATGAATGAGAAGTATATTGAGAATTTATCCCACTAGATGCTAGCCGCTATCGCCATCTTTATCTTTAATTCTCTTCTTAATCCCTAGGTTTCTTATTCTACTTCTCAAATACTTCTTCAATATCATGACCCGCAGGCTCACTTCTAATTGCCTAAGACTCACATTATTACACTCCTTACAGTCCCTGTTTGACATTAGACGTGACGACTATCATGTCCCTCATGCAATGCTGACCAAACATAAAGAAAGCATGTATGGAATGAGGATGCTGCCAGGGTGGTCTTAGGCCTCTTATCTCTATAGGGATAGTGTGGGCTAATTTAAAAGGCACTGTGCTAAATTAGTTAGTAGGAGGCCAAATACAATGCTGGCTCTAACCCCAGAGAGTTAGGTAAATTATCTTCACAATTATGATAGAACCTTATAAATAGGAGATATTGTGGTTGATATTTCTGAGTTGTGAAACAATGGTAAGGAGTTCCAGGATGGATGTGAAAATAGCTGCATTTTCTCAGCATTGTGAAACACTTGCTAACAGCTTTAAAAACAAAAATTCTAGGAATCTAGAACTACATTTTTTTTTTTTTTTTGCTATCAAACCAAATATTTGTGATTTACTTCATTTGAGCAAAATGTTTTTTGCAGGTGGAGGTGTGTTGACGGTGGTACAGGGGATTAAGCCCAAAGTTTTTGCACTGAGCTACATCAGTACCCCTTCTTATGTGATTTGTTTGTTTATTTAGTTTGGTAATTTTTGAGACAATGTATCTGTAAATCAGTAAGTTACTCAGGTTTGGCTCAAACGTGAAATCTATGTGCTTCAGCCTCCTCAAGTGGTGGGATAAAAGGCATAAACCATGGCCCCTCGCTTGATCAAAACATTTCTTTTTTTTTATGTGTATATTATGGCAGCTCAGCCTGCCCTGGAGGTGGGGCTGGTGTAGTATGTGATGCCAGGAATCAAACAGTGGTCCCTTTAGTTGCCTAAGCTTGCCTAAGCAGGCGCTTTAGACTGCAGAGCCATCTCACCGGCCCTTAAGCAATGCATTTCTATTTGAGCAAAAAAGCATTATTGTATTAAATAAAGGTAAATAATTTGCATTTTATTGATTTTATATTTTTGTTTTAATTTAATTTGAGGATCCTATGGTTTTTGTTGTATAAAACTACATGCATACAGAATATATACCTATTCTGATATTTGTCCAAATTAATGAAAAATAAAGTAAAAATATATTGTTAACCTTCAAAAACATCAAAAGATTATAGCTGCTGATCTAAACTAGAGATATCATGAATAATTCAAACGAGTAGGTAATAAAAGCTTATTCCACTTGCCTGTAAAAAGAATTATATTATGAAGTCAAATCTACAGAATTAAAAAAATAATAGTGAAGGCTCCTTGGCCAGGAATAACTATTTCCATAGTACTGTGAATACCTGAAATCTGACAACATTGTACAAAATTCTTGATAACTCACTTACTGCAGTATAATGTTTAAAATTGAGATCATACAACACATTACAACTGTCATTTAAGGGGCTGGAGATTTGACTTTGCAGTAGAATGCTTGCCTAGCAAGCTGGAAGCCCTGGGTTTGGTCCTCTGCACCAAAAACAAACAAACAAAAAATGAACAACTGTCATTTAATTTCTAATAAATTAATTTTATGTTTGAGACTAAATTTCCTTCTGTTAAGTGAACTAAGAATTATTGAATAATTGATTAACTTCTCTATTTCAACTGAATTAACTTTATTTTGCATTTTCTTAGTCCCTCAAATTGCAGTGTGACATTTTCTTTTAAAGAATAGCTTTGTTGGGCTGGGGAGATAGCTTGGTGGTCTAAGTGCTGCCTGGAAAGCACAAGGATCCGAGTCTGATCCCTGATACCTCATGCCTTGCCAGCCTCGTGTCGAGCTAGTCACCAAGACCAGGCGTGGTGGCACATGCCTATAATTTCTCCTGTGGGGAGGCTGAGAGAGGAGGATCACTATGAGTCTGAACTGCAGGGCAAGACTCTGTACCAAATACGCAGAGTAGAGTAGAGTAGAGTAGAGTAGAGTAGAATAGAATAGAATAGAATAGAATAGAATAGAATAGAATAGAATAGAATAGAATAGAATAGAATAGAATAGAATAGAAAGAATAGATAGCACAGCACAGCATAGAATAGAATAGCTTTGTTATTAAACCTATCTCAGCCATAACTTTTTACCAGCCATGTACCTTGGGCAAGTGTCCTATATCCTGAGAACCTCAGATTATTATCTGCAAAGCTAGGATAATAACATCTTCCCTGCAACATTATTGTGAAGAATTAAATTAATGGTTAGCACACTTCATGGCCAACTGTAGATACCTAATAAATGGCTGTTACTTTAATAGCAATACCTTTACAGCCATCTCTCTAAAATCATTAAAGAGCATATTCTAGATAAGTAGGAAGAAGTATCAGATTTCATATGGCCATAGCCCTTCTCAGGAAAAAATTAGTACATATTGGGTATAAAATAATATTCCTTTATATGAAATTATGCAAATCAAAATGCTTTCCAGAGTCCAAGAAATTTTTATAAGTCATTTGGCAACAAAATATGACCTGGACTCATTAGTCTATTAAATCTTGAGTTGAACTAAGATGAGACATTTGTTTTATTCTGATCTCACCATAAAATTAATGTTTTATTAAGAAGTGCTAACTAGTCCCTTTAGGATATACTACATATATACAGTATATGCTCTACATCACAATTCTAAGATAACTAAAGCTCTGAAGTTTGAAACATGACTGGTGTTCATTTACTACATTTAAGAAATTAACTTGAATCACTATTTCTTCAACTCTTTAGAATCCCAAAAGAAGGTGGAAGAAATTTGCCATAAGTACTACATGAGGCTACGCTCTGGACTCACCATAGAAAAGAAAGCCTGCTACTTTAGGAAAGAAATCACCAAAGCATGTGCAGTGAAAACAGGTAAGAGAAACAGCATCTCCTGGAGATAGAAAATGGTGTCTGTGTGCCTTCAATTACCAAATCTGAGTACATTTTTTTTTCCTCTCCCACATTTTGCTTGGGGAAAGAGTAAAAAACAATGGATTTTTATTGGTCATTTAAAAAACTAGGGCCGGGCGTGGTGGCGCACGCCTGTAATCCCAGCACTCGGGAGGCTGAGGCAGGAGGATCGCTGTGAGTTCGAGACCAGCCTGGGCTACAAAAGTGAGCTCAAGGCCAGCCTGAACTGCACAGTGAGACCCTGTCTCAAAAAGACAAAAAAAATAAAAAACTAGGGCCAGGGCCAGGCGTGATAGCACATGCCTGTAATCCCAGCACTGAGGCAGGAGGATTGGTACGAATTTGAGACCAGCGTAGGCTATAAAAGTGAGCTCAAGGCCAGCCTGAACTGCATAGCAAGACCCTGTCTTGAAAAGACAGAAATATATAAATGAAATAAAATATAAAAATAAAAATAAAAAACTAGAGCTGGCCAAATAGCTCAGTGGAATAAAGCACCTGAAAGCACAGGGGCCAGGGTTCAATCCCCGGGCCTGCCGTGCTAACCCCACCCCTGGGATGCACTGAGACAGCAGTTGAGACTGGGCGTAATGGTGTGTGCCTGTAATCCCAGCTCTTGAGATGCTGTAAACAGGTGGATCACTGAGTCTGATCTAGTAGTGAGACCCTGAACACCCTGTAGACCCTTCCTCTCCCCAAAAAATTATATATTCAGTTTTTAATAACATGAGAGAAATGGATAAGTTATAATGTTAGACAAAAACATACAATATTATGTATAATTGAGTTTGCAATATTTTTTCAATTTCACAGAATTAAACTAAAAGGTTACCAGTGGTTTTTGAGCATTGCAAGCATGAGTCACCAGCTTCTTTCTCATAGTATGCTCTTCTGAGGTATGAGTGAGCAGGAGGTATTGATTCTTCTGGAGCATGGGGTGGCCAGTGCCCTGGACCAGCTACCAAGGCCAGCAAGCAAGTGGTAGCTACAGATCATCAAAAGGCCCTGGAAACTGATGACTCACCCATACCCTTGTCCTGTTTTACAGGTAAAAAGCACACACAAAAATACAAAGTACTTACTGCCTGCACACAGCCTGCTCTAAAGAGATCTTTCTTTAAAGCACATGTGTTCCAAGACTCTACACCAAGCACTGGAGGTATGTGTGGTCACCGGAGAGGAAAGCGAGGAAGGGAGGGAGAGAGGGAGGGGGGAGGGAGGGAGGGAGGGGTAACACTCAGGATCCTAGCAAAGTGCTACTCCCCATCTCAGCTCTTAATCCATGTCTTCACCATCCTGCCCCTTTGCTGCTGGACTGTCCCCTTAGTGGTAGTCAAATTACGCACAGCTGAGCTGGTCTAACCATGCGCACACATGCTGTGCCTAGAACTGCACCATGACACTGCTGTGCCTGCTACAGCTCAGACTAGGATTTCATACGCTATGTTCCTGATGAAAATATGAGGTGTGATCAAAATAACAGTGAACACTTACATTTTTAAAAAAATTACAGTAAAAAAACAGTCATCAACCTCCTCTCAAAATGTTCCTCACATTAGAAGCCCACATGGAAATTCAATATTTAACCCTCTCCTGTAGCATTGTGTATATTTTTAAAAGTGTAATTCTATAATGTGAAGAAGAAATAGTGGCTTATCTTCTTTGATACTATTTATTTTGTGGTATTAAGGATTGCATCCAGTGCTGTCATACTGAGCTACCTCTCCAGCCCTTTTTTACTTTTTATCTTGTAGCTGGATTTTACCCGATTACTAGATCACCCACACCGTGTACTAACTTGCGAGCTTCCTGCCTAAGCCTTCCAGAATGCTCCTGCTATGGGTGTGAACCGGGGTGCTCAGCTAAAATACACCAATTCCACGGGCCATAGATCCACGTCTGTTTATCCCAGTAGGCTTTAAAAATTTATTATTATCCCAGCAGGCTTTTAAAAGTTATTAACTTTGTAACAGTTAAAAAGTTAGGAGCGGGGCTGGGGAGATAGCTCAGTACAATAAGTGCTTGCCTGGAAAGCGCAAAGGTCTGAGTTCAATCCCCAGTTCATAAATAAATAAATAAATAAATAAATAAATAAATAAATAAAAATAAAAAAGTTAAGAGTTTTAAGTATCCCTGAGTGGAAGTCAACAACTAGGCTTACATCTGCATTCTCCTAGGTTGTTAGGAGTCCTAAATCACTATCAATTTATAGAGTCCTTTCTCTCTCACAGAGCCCTACTGCATGGGGCCAGGAGAGGAGGCTTCCACAGGCAAGGCCTGGTGCTTTTTCAGATATTTTGTCCCCATCAAACCCTCCCATAGGCACTAATGTGGCCTCGTAGGACATTCGCTTAGGACTCGAGTACCTTTAACTCTCAGCTTATGCCAAAGTCTAGCTCAAGGGACCCGTGGCCTAACGTACCAGCCTAGGCAATTGCACGAGCCTTCTTTTTAATAAACTAAGAGACACTAATAAAATAACTGACTTGCATTTTTGTCCTTTTCCCTATGACCCTTGCCCCTTTCACTCATCCAAGTCCCTTTCTCCTTTTGAATAGTTTCTTCCTATTTTACAATATCTATTGTAAATTTTAGACCTTATTCACTCTTCCAATTTCTCATGCCAGGGAGGCAAAAAGATGTTGACATACACAGATCTGATTCATTTCACTTATGAGTATGGTCTCTAGTTGCATCCACTTACCTATAAAATTCTCCAGTTTATCTTTATGGCTGAGTAGTATAAAAACACTACATCTTTTTATCCATTCCTCAGTTGATGGGCATTTGGGTTGTTTCTGACAAACTGAGCAGCTATAAATATCAAATTCTTTCTCAAATAGGAACTCCAAATGTTATAGAATCTTGTGCTTCCCTAAGCACCTATTACGACAAATCCATTAGTTTTGTTCAGGGGAATGGAGGCTACACGATCATTGTTGAAGAACCGAAAGAACATCGAGAAAAAGGTACAGCATTTCCTTACGGCTATAATTATATAAATTATGACTGGAAAATTAAACCTTGCATCTGTCAGACAATCAACATTGAATTAATTCGGTTGCAGCAAACAGATTCCATACTCCGCGCTAATTCAAAGCATTGGTAGTGACTGTCTGCCAGTCCCTGCCTTGAAAAGCATTCAGTAGTTTAGTCAGGGTTCTTCAGAGGAAAATAGAGACATTGATAACTGTATCTATTGGGAAATATGGAAAAGGGGACCACATGTGGTATTCATTGCTAAATTACTCCCTAAATCCTTCCAGTCCTATTGACATCACCAAAGTACAATCTTTAAAGTATATGACATTGTTATAAGCAATATTTTAAATGTTTTGACAACTATTTTGAAGAATTCATCAGTTCATACTCACTGTTTGAGATCTTTCTCAGAAGCACAAAAGTTTTGCTCTTGTTGGTATATACTAGAAGAGGAAGATATTCTCTGGCATTATGTATTCTATGTGATAGAGTTGATTTTTGTAATAAAATTACATGTCCCAAAGTGATTTGATGTGTTTTCTTTCAGAGAAGGTACGATTGCGTTACTATGAGCCTCGGAACACCTCGAAAGGATCAGGTAATTTGAAGGCCAGGTGGGCAACGATGTTTAAATTCTTAACTTTGAGATAAAGAGAAATCCAAAAGATCTGTGGAAAAAGAAGAGAGTTTCAAAATGTTATCTCCAACCCAAAGCCATGGTAAAATTTTTGGTTTCAAGAGAATTTATTCCATCTTATCAACTTCTTAGGTTAGTAGGGTAAAGGTTTGGCTACGTACAATAAGTATCTGTCTTAGCAAGGGCTGTTTACAGTTCTACTCAAAGGTTGTCTGGAGATAGATCTTCTTCTACCCCACAGCTCTGCCGCTATCTACATGTCAGTAGTTCAAGACTGCCTGCCACCTTAACAACGTCTAAATAGCAGCAGAAGATGGATGCATGAAATCTCTTTCCCTTACAGCTGGAAACTGCATCCAACACTTTCATTTATCTCTCACTGGTCAGAACTTGATCCTATGGCTATAGTTAGCCACAAGAAGGCAGGCGAGGAAAGGTTCTGTTACTATCTATCTATGAAGAGGAGGTAACTACTGGGGTACAACTATCATTGCTTCACTGGCAGACTGGCAAGCTGGTGTCCAGGGAAGTGCCCATCAGATTTGCAATTGTCTAACTGGAAAACATATTTTTCAAAACTAACTGCTCTCCTATAAGGGACTTAGAAGTTCCTCTATTTATATAACAAAGACTCACTTCATTTGGTTGCAAATATTAATAAGCAAAGAATGTAGTGATTTTGCTTCACATCTTAGAGCTTGCCTTTGTGTTAAAGTCATGTAAATTGAGTTATAAGTCTTAACTTTATAATTTACAATTTCTTTTTGTTAATTTTAAGTGACAGATAAAATGATACACATGTAAAGAATTTTTGAAGTGGGGGTGTATACATTGTGAGACGGTTAAATCAAGCTGATTGACAAATGCACCACCTCCTGTAATTATCTTGTGATTTCAAGGTGATGAAGTTGATAACATGCTGTTGATGGTCAATATGAGTCCTACAAAAGACAAAGATGTCTGGCTGCATGCCAACAAGAAGGAGCATTCTGTGAAGGTAACAGAAATGTGATTATGTAACTGTCGCTGGTTACAGATATTTATGTATACTTGAGGATTGTGTTGGGAGTATCTCAAAGGAGTTTCGTTTGTGCTGTTGAAAATAAAACAGTTACAACTATTGACTTGTTTCTCAAGTAGGGAAGAAAGAATAGCGTAGCACTATGTGACCTCCCTGCTCAAGTCTGACCAGGCTGCGCAGAATCACCAGGAACTGGTTAGAAATGCAAGATTTCCAGGGGCTGGCCAAATAGCTTAGTGGGCACCTGCAGCCGGAGCTTGGGTTCGATTCTAGGGCCTGCATGCCGCCCTCCCACCACCCACCCACCCACTCGCCCACCCTCGCACGCTGAGACAACAATAGAGACTGGGTGTAGCTATAAACAGGCGGATCACTACGGGCTGGATCTAGTAGTGAGACCCTGAACACCCTGTAAACCCTTGCTTAAAATGAAAAAAAAAAAAAGAAAGAAAGAAAGGCAGGATTTCCAGCTCCCCATACCTGAACCAGAATTTCAATATTCTAATGAGTTTCCAGGAGAGCCACAATTTCATTAAAGTTTGGAAAGCGCTGATGTATAGGATGATCTCAGATTCTTTCTATTTGGTTTTAGGACACGCCTTGTGTTCCTCCAGGAAGTGTTTTTGGGTGAAAGTACTTCCTGCTCTGAGTTTGCTAAAGGGAGAGCAGCAAACCTTTCCAGGGTCGCGATTTATGGATAGATATAAAAAATTTACACTCCAACCACTGGATTCACTGCATATTTTTTACCCAGCAAATGGCATCATCATATTGGTCATGACAAGAAATTATTAATATCTTGAAGGACCAGCCAAATAGCTCAGTGGATTAAAATGCCTGCAAGCAGGCACAGGAGCAGGTTTCAATCCCTGGGCCTGCCATATTGGCCCCGCGCCTGGGGCGCACTGAGATGGCAACTGAGGCTGGACGTGGTGGTGCGCACCTGTAATCCCAGCTCTTGGGAGGCTATAAACAGGCAGGTCGGGGCCCAGCAGAATGGTTCAGTGGTCTAAAGCGCCTGCTTAGGAAAGCTTAGGTGGCTGCAGGGACTGAGGTTTGATCTCTGGCACCACATGCTGAGCCAACCCTGCCCGCAGGGCAGGCTGAGCTGGCCATAAAAATAAATAAATAAGCAAAACAACAACAACAAAAAAGTTCTAAAACAAGAAAAAAAATAAATAAAATAAAAATTCTTTAAACAGGCAGATCACTGAGTTCCATGTAGTAGTGAGACCCTGAACACCCTGTAGACACTTCCCTAAAATATAAAAAAAAATCTTGAATAATTCAAAAATAGAAACAAAGAGGAAAACATGAAGTATAATCCAAAAATAGAAACAAAGAGGAAAACATGAAGTATAATATATTAGATATATGAATATAGAGCAATTATAAAGATAATATAATCATCTAAGGCATTACTATGCAATGCATAGTAAAATTTTCATTAACAAAATAGTGCTAAGTGTATCAAATACAGTGTATGGCTATGTGCCTACTCAGTAACAAAGATAACTTCTACTGAGTTCTTTACCAATCATTTGCTAAATACTCTAGAAACACTGCTACTTAATTCTGACAGCAAACCTATGATGACATAATTATGCTGGTCAGCTACTGCTGTGTAACAAACTATCCCTAAAACTTAGTAGCTGAGAATAATAATCACTTATATTAATCCTATATCTATAGGTTAAATTGGGAATTAACAATTAACTGATCTGTACAAGTGATTGTGTTTGGACTGCAGAGATAGCTCAGCAGCTTAAGCACCTGCCTGGCAAGAGCAAGGGCCTGAGTTCAATCCCCAGTACCAAAAGTAAATAAATAAATAAACTAGTAACTGCACTAAAACATTCTTCTCTGAGAGAGAAAAAGCAAAGTACCTAAGGTGGGGCTTGCCGGTTAGCTCAGTTGTTTAAAGTGCTTGCTTCAGCAAACCCAATCAGGCACAGGGAACCAGTGTTTGATCCCCAGCTCCACATGCAACATCAGACCTGCCCTTAAGGCAGCCTGAACCAGAAAGAAAAAAAAAATCCTTCTCGACTTTATTTTGAAACTATTTCATTGCTATTTTATCTTTTCTCCTTAAAATGAGTAAAATAGATTTAAAAAAAAAAAAAAAAAAAAAAAAAAAACTTACCTAAGGTGTTAGAGACACTATATGGCAAATGAAGGGCACAAAGCCAGAACTACTGCATCCCTATGCAACCACTGTAAGCTATTTTGCCCCTCTAAGTATATTTGCTATCAGTGGACCAGTTAAATCCTGTGCCCATCCTTTGTCCTTTACCCGCCCCCCCCCACACACACACAAACTCAGTAAGCAGGCCTGCTAGACATAGCAACTTAGAAGGCATTCTTCTCCTTCAGGACCTAGCACAAGGAGGAGAACTTGACTGTGCTTCCCACTCACACACCAACTGCTTTTTCTCTTATCTCCTCAGCTCCAAAAGTGTGAATCCACATTGCCAGAACAGGCCTTCTTTGTCCTTCATAGAGAGTCCTCAGAATTCGTTTCATTCGAGTGTAAGAGTAATCGTGGAACCTACATAGGTGTGAAAGATAATCGGCTTGCTCTAGTAGAAGGGAAGAATCCGATTAGTGAGAATATCATGTTTAAGCTCTCACAGACTTAATGCAATGGAGAGCTCTGGGCGCTGGCATGAACGACTCAAAGGCCGTCGCTGGAGGAGGAACTAGAATGCTGTAGAAGGTTTTGCTTCTAACGTATACAAATACTTTTTCTCACCTTTCATTTCTGTTTTGATTTCCTTCTCTAACACTATCTGTTTCATAAAGTATAAATATACTATTGATTTTCTTAAAAAATACTAACTTTTTAGAAAGATATAGCAGTTATTTCTTTCAGTACAGAAATAATTTCACATTTAGTACTGAGATCTCTGTGGAGAACCAAGTGCCGTATCCCAGGTTGCTCCTTTAAGAGGGATCTGTTTTGAAGAGCTGCATCGTTTTCCCTGATTCTAAACCTACTAAATTGGCTCAGTCACTAAGCCTGCTAGTAAGAAGACTAAATGCTAGATGGATTGATCATTATTCAACTAGACTACAAAATACCAAGTATACTTGTAGATGCCGTAGGCAACACCCCCATTAGTACTTTCTAACTGCCAAGAGTCATAGCGCTTCATGTTAGGCATAGTGGGTCACACTCTTACTTCCCACACTTGGGAGACTGAGGCAGGAGGTCCTGAGTTTTAGGAAAGCTTGGGCTACCTAGTGAAAGCCAGTGTTCTTTTTGTCTAGCTTCTCAAAAATCCTGCTCACTATGGAATATTCATTTAATTTCTGTCCCTTATTTAGTCTTTGTGACCAATATATCCTTACTCTGTCTCTTGTACCACATTTTATCTGATCTCTGCATGCCAATACCTTTTCTCTGCTTTGTTTACCTGACTTTGTACAACTTTAAATACACAATTTTAGATGATAACATTTTTATGTGAACAACTCTGTACTTTACTATTGCAAAGATAAGAAAATGTATGCTCAAATATATAGTAATATTAGCTATGTTATAGTAATATTAGCTATGAAAGGAATATTTTGTTTCGGTTTTTGCTTATCTTAAAGCCTTCACAATTTCTACAGTGCTTTGTAGGTTGAATACTTACAATAAATGACCAATGTAATAACAGAAAACTTACAAAATATGACTATTTCTGAAAAATGTTTTTTAACTTCTCGTTTATTGAAACGATAGGATATAATGCTACTGAAACTAAGTAAAAGAGGCTGAGAATTATTGTGTAAAGTTATACAATGATAGAACAGTATAACTTTGTTTCATTAACCTGTTAATAATTTTATCATAGAGACAAATAAAAATAGAATCTAATCACCACTTCTGAAGAACAGTAAAAGTTGGACCATGTGCATCTGTACGATGCACTGAAAATAATTACTACCCAACCAAACATATTCATGTCTTGGCTATGAAATGTAATAAACCATTTTTCTGAAAGTGTGTGTGGCTAGAGTGATTTTATCATAAGATGACTCAACATTCTGGAATTTTTAGATGGAAGAAAGCATACCCCAATTCATAGATATTGGTATGTGGAGTAGGTTATCTATCTGATAATTTGGGACTCAAAAACCATGATTTTACAGGGCTGGTGAGAGCTCAGCAGACTAAGTGCTTGCTTAGGCAAGCATAGGGGCTGAAATTCCAGCGCCAGCCCCGGCCCCACCCCTGGGCATGCTGAGCTGTCCACCGAGTTCAGGCGTGGTGGTGCATGCCTATAATACCAGCACTTGGGAGGCTGAAAATAGAAGGATTACTACGAATCTGAGCTGTGGAGTGAGACCCTGTACCAAATACATTTTTTAAAAAAAGACAGAGCTGGCCAGATAGCTCAGTGGACTAAAGCACCTGCTTAGGCAGGTACAGGGACAGAGATTCAATCCCCAGCATGCAGTGTCACCCTTTCCCCCGAAGTGCACTGAGACAGCCCTTGCGACTGGTATGGTAGTGCATGCCTGTAATCCCAGTGCTTGGGAGGCGGAAAACAGGAGAATCACTTTTCTATGTAATGAGACCCAGTAGATCCTGTGCTAAATATATTTAAAAATTTAAAAATTAAAGATTCAATAATAATAAAAAATAAAGTGTACTATAAATTACTGATCACAAACAACATGCTTCTTTGGAGTTTCTAGGTCATGTTGCTTCTGATACTAGCTTTTTAAGCAACATCCTCAGAGAAAATGAAACTTTGCTCTATGATTATGATCCTGAGACCAACATTCAGAGTTCTCCACAGAAACCACCCCATTTTTGTGCAAAAAAAAGCAACACCAATTGGGGCTGGGGAGACAGCTCCGTGGCACAAGTGCCTACCTGGCAAGTGCAAGGTTGTGAGTTTGAACCCCGGTCCCACAAAAAAAAAAAAAAAAGGAACACCAATCAAAAGGTGATACTGTGGGTTTTTGCCCCTGGTGAAATTATGCCAGGCAAAAGTGTACCCAGGAAGGCCACAGTGAACTCTGTATATTATAAAGTCTTATTAGAGGGTTTGAGAAAATATATGTGTAGGGAATGGGCTGAGAAGTGGGCACACCACTTTGTGTCACACATCGCTTCCAGTAGGGCAATTTCTGTCCAATAAAAACATTACACAGTGTCCTCACTGACTTTGTTGACCAGATCTGGTACTCTGAGACATCTGGCTCTTCTCCAGTGAAAGGGCAATGTTTTGAATCAGTTCAGAACATAACCAAAGGCACTTGGAAAAGAGACTTGCAGAACTGCTTCTGAAAGTGGCCAGAATGATGGGACAAGTGCATTCAAAGCAAGGGAAAGTATTTCCAGGAGGACTAGGTAGAGGCAATGTGTCTTTTACTGTAATGAATTTTAAAAATTTAAATATTCATCTCTTTGATCATACCTTGTAATTCATCAGTATTAAATAGGGCAGAAAAATGAATGCTGGATCTTGGAGGAAAAATCAGCAAAACTGATAAAACTTTGGCTAGACTGATGAGGAAGAAAAGAAGGAATACAACTTCCTGTTATCAGTAATTCGGTTTAGGGTTTGTGTCTAGTTAGCCCCTCAAAGCCTCATGTGGTCATGGGGCGGGGACTTCTAGAGTTTGAGATTAACTATGATCCACTGGGATTATAGGTGATCCAAGGATGAGTTTATGGGTCTGAGTACTACTGGGATTATGAGTGTGGCCTGAGGCAGAGAGCTTGAATGTAATATAAGAGAAACAGAAGGGCCAGGGATATGGCTCAGAGGCATAAGCACCTGCCTGTCAAACACAAGGTCTTGAGCTCAATCCCCAGCACTGGAGAGAGGGAGGGCAACAGTCTCTCTCTGTTGCCTTGTTGCTGTTCTGCCACCATGAACTGCTGCTCTCTGCCATGTGCCAGTCTGCCTAGAACCAACCAAGTATAGACTGAAACCTCCAGTAACCATGGGCTAAATAAACCTTTTCTTCCTTCATTTTGGGTATTGGGTATTTGTCCCAACAATGAGAGAATAAGAGATTTGATAACACTACAGATTCGGAAGCTATTAAACATATAAAAGGTGAACACTGTGAATGACACTATGATAAATTTTCTTTAATGAAAATAGATGAAGTCTTCAAAAGACACAAGCTACAAAGATTAAATCTAAGAAGAAGCAAACCTGTGTCAGATGTGTGTCAGGTCCCTGTGTTTGATTGTCCCATACTATGTAGGACAGGGGTCTCCCTTCACTAACAGAGTGGGCAGGAAGTACTAGGAACAGTTAATAGCCTACTGTTGAATGGGAACCTCATAGAGTCTCAGACTCATGGCATTTTACATTCTTCTTCCACATTGCAACCTATCCCCTTCCATGCAAGACCACCAGATCTCAGGGTCTTAGACACTCTCTCATCAATTGATAGCTCCCTTTCCTGAGCTGCAGGCCACCGGTGTTCCCTACTGACTACAGGACACACCACTTAGATATGCTTCAGAGATTTCCAGTTCAGCACAACCCACCAAATGGACTTTCCTTCTATCCCATGACCAAAAACATTCTCTTCACCTCTGTGCAACCATATAATTCAGTAACCTAGTACTGTCAGCAATTTATGATTAAATACTTAAAGGAACCAGATGAGCTGTTAACGACTCTGTTTTGCTCTCTTCTGTTACTTGCTACTCTGTGTCCTAGCTCTAAGGTTCTCAAACACTAGTGTGCCTAAGGGTCATCTGGATCATTATTAACCATAGAGCCTCAACCACAGAGACGCTGGTTCATTAGATTGAGATATCATCCACCAATCTGTAATTTTTTCAACACTGCATGTGATAAGAGCACTGCCATCAGAAGGTCACACTTTGAGAATCCCAGGTCCTGTAAGTGCACAGTTATTGACAGCCTGGACTTTAGACTTTTGTTCTGAGTGATCGCTGTCTCTTGTAGCAAGTCTTATGGGGACTCTGACAGTTGTTTTACCCTGAATGATGATACCTGTAGTAGCTTGTCTGCCAGAATACTCAGTTTTACTGACAAATCCAACTTGCTATCGATATTTAAACTTTCCTAGTTTTCCCGTCTTGCCCAGCTTAAAGGTCCTGAGCTTCTCAGTGTGGCCACTGAGCCTGACAGCTGCAAAGGCTGGAGTCCCAAGTGAGGACAATTATTATATAATGCTAAATTTGTCAAAGACAAAAATTCTCAGTTTCCACTTAAATTAAATGGCATGAACAAAGCATCCCTGACACAACGAATCCAAAGAGAAGGATAGAATGTTAAGGCTCCAATTATCAACCACATTTGAGCAGGATCTTTCTAGAAACCGCTAGAACTAAGCAGTGAAAAAGGCATGGATATGAGTTGTATCTCCATATTAATGGAAGAATGTTGGACAGCAAAAAGCATAAGCTCTGTCAGTAGAGATCTGAGTTCTAATGTCTCTTTCTGCCAGCTACTGAACCTCATACACTCAGCACCTCTGTCTCCATGCCTATGAAACTGGGCTATTATATCACTTAGGGCTCTGGAGAGACAGAAAAAGGAAATGGCTCTACATTTCTGGCACAATACCTGCATTTTATTAAAATAAGTCAGTATAAACTGTTTTTCTCCTTCCACATGCACTTTAATTTAATCCCCAGCAGGCCTTTTCTCTGGCCTAAGTGAAACTTCTCATAATCAAGAAAAACAAATAAAGATGTGCTTCTTCACCTCAAAAGGCCAGTGCTTTGTTGGGTCAGAACATTGCAGCTAAGCAAGTCCCCAGAGGTGTCTTTGAAAATTAAACACAGGCAAGAAAACCAAATACTGTCCTACATTTTTGTGTTGACTACAAGGTATTGCTCTTGTGCAATACTGTTCTCTGCTTCTGTTGAAACAATAATTACTCTGCGTTAAGCAAACACTTTGGAATTTTGGACTGAGCTTCAATAGGAGAGCATGAATTTAAACAGCTCTTCAGTGATCAGTCTTGAGACATTATACTTCAGATATGAAATGATTTGGTAATTCATTTTCAAACAACCACTTAACCGATTTTTGTTTTCAATTTTCCCCCTGGAACTGGCACTAAGTACACAGTGCTGCAGATAAAAACACTAAAATACCCAATATTTGAAACTCAGTGTTTGGGTCAACCACCTCCCACCCTGGCACACAAAAGAGAATTTGAAGGGAAGGAAAAGTCATCTTTCTGAAGACTATTAAATTTGTGGAAAAAGTTATCCTCTTTTCTCCTGGAAACCAAAAGTGAACATTTCCTGGAAAATTACACAATATGGATAAATTTAAGAAGCCAGCCACAAGAGGAGGCTTGTATTTCATTTCCTGGCTTCCACCTATTCTGTTACAGTTTCTACTCTGATAATATCAAACAGGGAGGGCCCATATATCTGTCAGTGCTTACTAGAGAAACAGACACAAGGTATACAAATGTATAAGCTTTTACAAGACTGGCTTACAGTGGCTGTTCGTGGAGTCAGGTGTAGACGAGAGCAAGAAGTCTGTGCCTGGGGATGAGAAGGATTCAGTTGAAGTCCTGGAACTCACTGTGGTGTCCCCTGCAAGTCTGTACCACGAAGCCATTTCATTGCACTGTGGTAAGATAGTGTGAGTGGGATAATTTCCGTTCCTTTGCATTTACTGAAGCATGTTCTGTGTGCTCATAAACAGTCTGTTTTGGAGAATGTCCCATGTGCAGTTGAGAATGTGTAAGCTGATGTTACTGGGTGGAACACTCTGCAGAGGTCTACCAAGTCCATTTCTTTACAAGTTTGGTTTAGTTACATTATACTTTTGGTGATTTTTTGCCTAGTCGACATAGCTCTGTGACAGTGGTACGATAAAGTCCGCCATTACAATTGCCTTTTGCTCATGTGATTTTTTCCATGTCTGTTAAAATTTGTCTCATTGTAATCCACCGCTACAAATAGAGTTGGGGGCTCCTACACCGGGTAAAGCTGAGGAGTCTGTGCTGGAAGCCAGGAGACAATATCCAAGACAAAGGTGAAGCCTCCTTTGATGGAACACAAGTGACCCTTCCTTCTTCATTTCTTTCATACCGTTCTGGTGACAACCCTTCCTGGGGTGAGCCTTCCACATCCAGAACTGCACTGAGCTAATCTAGTTAGGCAGCTCCTACTTATGTTGACATAGCCAATTAACTACCACAACCCATTTAGGAAAGACTGTAGGGTAGTTATAATCACAGCATGAACAACCTCATGACTGCTGCCTCAGTATTTAACAGAGCAAGTAGAGGAAAAAATACCACTACAAATAGAGAAGATTTTGATAAAGAGAGCTGTCTCAAGAGATGATTCTCAAAGACCAGGTGCTCACTTAATGGTGAAGAAGGTCTTTGTTGGTGGCATTAAAGAAGATCCTGAAGAACATCACCTATGAGATTATTTTGAACAATATGAAAAAATCAAATTGATTGAAATTATTACCGACAGAGGCAGTAGAAAGAATTGGGGCTTTGCTTTTGTAACCTTTGATGACCATGATTCTGTGGACAGGATTGTCATTCAATAATACCACACTGTGAATGGCCACAACTGTGAAGTGAGGAAAGCCCTGTCAAAGCAGGAGATGGCTAGTGCTTCATCTAGCCAAAGAGATCAAAGTGGTTTTAGAAATTTTGGTGATGGTCGTGGAGGTGGTTTCGGTGGCAATGACAGTTTTAGTAGCAGAGGAAACTTCAGTGGTCAAGGCAGCTTTGGTGGCAGCCATGATGGGGGTGGATATGGTGGCAGTGGAGATGGCTACAGTGGATTTGGTAATGATGGAAGCAATTGTGGAGGTGGTGGAAGCTATAATGAATTTGGCAATTACCACAGTCAGTCTTCAAATTTTGGGCTCATGAAGGGAGGAAACTTTGAAGGCAGAAGCTCTGGGACCTGTGATAGTGGAGGCCAATATCTTACCAAGCAATGAAATCAAAGTGGCTATGGCGGCTCCAGCACCAGCAATAGCTATGGCAGTGGCAGAAGGTTTTAAACACTTCCAGGAAACAAAGCTTAACAGGAGAGAAGAGCCACAGAAGTGACAGGGAAGCTACAGGTTACAACAGATTTGTGAACTCAACCAAGCACAGTTGTGGCAGGGCCTAGCTGCTACAAAGAAGACATGTTTTAGACAATACTCATGTTTATGGGCAAAAAACTCGATGACTATATTTGTGACTAATTGTATAACAGGTTATTTTACTGTCTGTTCTATGGAAAATGTAAAGTATTCCAACAAGAAGTTTCAATGATTGCTAAATGTAATAGTCTGATCATGATGCTGAATAATTGTGTCTTTAAAAAAAAAAAAAAAAAAAAAAAAGAAATCCCAACAGAAATTAGAAAATATTTTATTTAAGTGAAGTGAAAACAATGTATCAAAATTAATGAGACATAGCTAGAGCAATGTTTAGAGAGAAATTAACAATATTAAATACTTACTTTAGGATGGTCTCAAATGGATACTCTTAAGCCTTGCCTTTGACAACTGCCAAAAGCAGAGCAAACTAAACCCAAAACAAGGAGTAGGAAATATATCATTGGAGTGATTAAAAAATGGAAAGTTATAAAAAGAAAAACCAAAAATGGCTCCCTGAGCAGCTCAAACTGATTAATATGTCACCAAATGGCAAAGAAAAATGTATAAATAAATTATTAATATCCAGAGTGAAAGAATCGTCATCATTCTGTGGTAGGCCCCATTCTGCTCTTGGTACTCAAATTCACAGACAAACGGGAAAGGGTAACATCAGAAAATGGTTAATACAACAATGGGAATCAGCAGTTTTATACACAGAGTTTTGAGAGATAATTCATATTCCTGAAGTGGAGACAAAATTGAACAAACAAGTTAAGCTTGATGCTTTGGAGGATAGGAATACTGTGGCGAAGTCTGCATCAGGAGAAATGACTATGATTTAAAAATTTTTTGCAGAAAATTTAGAATCTATCAATAAAATTTGTTATGAAGATACTGTATCTAAATGAACTAATATGGAGGGGTGGCACATCTACAGTTCCAGCTACTCAAATTCAAGGACAGCCTGGGCAACTTAGTAAGACTCTGTGTCAAAATGAAAAACTTAGGAGGACATACAGTTCAGTGACAAAGTACCCTAGGATTAAATCCACAGCACCAAAGAAAGGGGGGGGGGCAAAAGGGGGGCAAACAATCTATTGGGTAAAAATTGAACCCCCTAAATAAACTAGTATGAAACAATGTTTTGAATAGCACATACTATGATTCTACTTATTCTAACAGTCTAAAAAGCCCAAAACTATACAAATACCAGATTAGTGGTAATGTATAATGGGGATAGATTACAAAGAGGCATAGGGAGACTTTTCACAGTGATAAAAATATTTTATATCTTGTTCTGGTGACAGCTATAGATCCATATAGCTCATCAAAACTCATCAAGCTGTATATTTAAAAATTATTTTTTTACTGTAGAAAAATTATCCCTCAACAAATTTAACTAAAAATAAAGTCAAACTATAGTTCGGCTCAATGCATCCAGTATGGACTTGATCTATTTAGCCTTTCTCAAAAGAAATGAAAATGAAATCATTTTAATATTTTTGTTTATTTCATTAAAGACCAACACAGTGCTAAATTTCTTTTGGAATTGGAATTTGTCCCTGCCTTTAAAAATAGGAAGATGCCCTGCTTCCAGAGAAAGATGACAGAAAATAATAGTTAATCTTTTAAAAAGACATGATTAAATCTGGGTGGGGTGGCATATGCCTGCTATCCCAGCATTTAGATGGCTTGGACAGGAGGACCAAGAGTTGGAGACCAGCCTGGCCTCACAGTGAGATCCTGTCTCAAAAAAATAAAGCAGAAGCCAAACCCCCAAAAATTTCAAAACAAAACAGAACAACAACAACAACCAAAAAAACCTTTTTCTTTGGTGCTGTGGATTTAATCCTAGGGTACTTCATCACTGAGCTATATGTCCTTGTTATGGTTTATGTCTAGTTGTCCCCCCAAAGCCTCATGTAGTCATTGGACGGAGACTTCTAGAGTTTGAGACTTGATCCATGATCCCTGGGATTATGGGTTTTAGTACTTCTGGGATTATGGGTGTAGCCTAGGGCGGGAGCTAAGGTGGAGAGCCTGAATGTAATATAAAGAGAGACAGAGACACAGCTCTAGCTGTTGCTGCTGCTCTGCTGCCCTGATTGACTGGATGCCTCTGCTGCCATTTTGC
>PVJA010011628.1:0-54231 GCA_004027025.1 Myocastor coypus | reverse complement strand
CCACCCCTGTCTCCATCCCTGTCTCACCAGGACGCACAGCAGCAGATGCACAGAGAGCTCTGAGCCACTTTTATGACATAAATTCTGCCTTTGCAGGTGAGATGGAAAGCTGGTATGCAGCTAGTTCTCACAGCTGGGCCCAGGAGAAATGCTCGTAATTCAAAATCTTACACACTCGATTATCATCATCCTTGCTCCATATGTGCCATTGTGCAAGGCCCATGCTTGTGCAGCCATGGGAAGTGCAAGTGTTCTTGTCAGTCGTCTTGTACCAAGGGCCATTGATATTCTTGAAGAACACTGTTGATTTACTTAAAATTCAATAATCTGCCAGTGAGGGCACTAAGGGTTACTCAAAAGGTTTCACTCTTCCCCCGCCCCCTTAAAGTTGATGTCCAGCTCTGACCTTGGCGTAGGTAACAGATCTTCTCTCTTCTGGCTTCCAGCGTACTTCCCCTAGCTAAGTAAATCCTGTACTGCACTGCGGGCACCCGCCTGCTGACAGGAACTTCCCTTCAGCTGGCTCCCTGGCAGCTGTGCAGCGTGTTCTCCAGGCCTTCTGCCTGTGCTGGCCTTGTGTCTCCCTGAAGTCATTCGCTAATGGAAGTGCTCGAGGAGGCCCAACACCACTGGGGACGAAGAAGGTCTCAAGTTGCAGCCACCTTTGCCCTCCCCCACACAGTGACAGAAATAATAGCTTCCACCAACACTTTCCCCTTCCCAATTCCCTAGTTTTCTTTTCTTTCTTTGGACTGGGGTTCGAACTCACTGGTCGCACTTGACGGGCAGGCCTTGTGCCATGGAGCTATCTTCCCAGCCCCCCCTAGTTTTCTTTTTGTTGTTGTTGTTAAAGCAAAGTAACCACTACGACTTCATCATCGGGCTCTCCCTCCTCTCCGTCAAATTCTTCTCCCTCGGTTCCAAACGGCCCTGGCCCTGTCCAGAGGCTCTCAGGCAGTCCTGGCTGGCACCTGGCCCCAGCCTGCCAAGACTTTGTAGGAGAACATCCACCTCAGCTAGGTCGTGCACTCCTGACCTGCAGCCCCTGTGAGACACTAGGTGAGTGTGCTGCTTGAAGCTACACCATTTGTCGCAACTTGTCACACAGCAGAGAAAGCTAGTGCGACCAGACGCTGTAGACACGGGGCCTTTGCCTGAACCCGTCCTGCAGCAGCTTGATTCAATCGCCTCACCACATCCAGCCTTAGAACTAGAATTCCACACACTGTTAAGCCTCCAAGGAGCAATTCCAAGGAGAGTTATTTATATTATAGCCACTTTCCTAGTTATTTATAAAATCCAAGTGTAGAGGTCCTTGTTTGGAGGACCTTCTGGATATGCAGTATAGGCTCTCCTGGGGTGCTGCGTAAAACTTCCCACATGAGTGCACACATGCACACAAGTGCACATGTACACACACACACACACGCATGCATGTACACACATGTGCTAAAGGTATTAACTTATTTGGTGCAGCCATAATAGTTGTATGACATCAGAAATCTTCAGCAGCATAGATCAGAAGAGGGAAAGCTAACTACAGAGCAGGGCACAGTAAGGATCCTGTGTCCGGACTCACTGCAGAGATAGTTGCCAAGTGAACGATCTGAAGGAGCTCAGGGAAATCGTGTGCGGCAGCCAACCAGAGCCGAAGAGTAGAAGGAACTGGAGCTCGAGGATCCAGGGTAGCGATCTGCAGCGCCGTTTTGTACATAATGAATTTCCTCCTGCCTGCCTTTTCTGCACGCCTTCTCCGGCAGGTACTTTCCACGCTAGTGAAGGAAGAGATTCCACGCCCCAGGCCCCACCCAGGGCGTGCAAGCGGTTGCCTGAGGTAACAGACACTGCATTTGAGGTGTCTGACCTTGGGCTGACTTTCCCTGAGATCGTCGGGAAAGGGACAGAATTAACTTCGTGCAACGCTTGGGGTACAACGTGGGAGGTGTTGAAAGTTGCAGTGCGGAGAGAACAGCAACGCACAAGCACGCTGAAGTCAGGAATGCAGGCAGGAGCCATCCATGCGTGACTTGCGTCGGAGACAGCGAAGCCAAAACATCTGCAGAGCTGTAACTTGAAACATATTTTCCAGAAGAGATCAATCTGGACAGCAGCGGTGCCGTGCCAGACCTGCGCATCGCTGTCGAGACAAACGAGTTCGCTAAGGCTTGAACGCCGGCCCAGGCAAGCGCTCAGGCTCGGCAGCCCCTGCTGCCGGGAGTCCATGGGAGTTCTGGGGGCTGCAGATTCAACGTGGCGCCCGTGGGGTCTCCCTGACTGTGCACTCAGAGCCCTGCGCCTGGAAGGGCTGAGCGGAGGCGGAGTCCTGCCACGGCAAGGAGAGATGGCACTGAGAAGATTGACTTCTCCAGCACTGGGTCTCCTGCGTAAGTTTCAAACTTTGACAAGTTTTCTTATTAATCATAAGTACCTTCAACTATTAGCATCTGCTGAGCGTGCCACAAAATAAAGATGAGGACTAATAGGTCCAGAAGACCCTCACCTCTAGCTGCACCCTTTCCTACATGATCCTATCAATAATAGTATTGTTATAATTATCTTGGTGGTGCTGAGAATTGAACCCAAGGCCCTGTGCATGTGGCGTAATTAAAAACTATATTAAAATGCAAGCATACAGAACACACATAAGATGTATTTCCAGCTAGATGAATTATAGAACCAGTTCTGTGTAACTAGCACCAGTTCAAGATGCTGAGGGTTGCCAGGGTAGTGGCCCTTGCGTGTCACCTCCTTCTGATCAGTGCTCGCCCCTGCAGGGACACCCCGGGGCCGAGCACTGCAAGCATGGAGCTCTGCCTCGTTTTGACCTTTCTACGGACACGTGCCTCCGGTCTGTAATTTGTGTGTCTGGCTTTGTTTGTTAAGTTTAATATGTGATGTGCGTAAGTCCCAGACGCTTTAGTCTCACTGGTGAGTGGCACAGTACTGCGAGTGTGTACCACAATCTCACTATTGGCAGTGGCCGCTGGGTCTAAATTTGGGACTATCATGAACATTTTTGTTTTTAACTTTGACTTGACCTTCTCCAAATGACCTTCCATGTATTCCTGAGGCTGCCACAAACTTAGGACATTGAATGTTTTCCTTTCTCTCCTCCTTTGGGAAAACCTGGAAACAACCAATTGTGATTATTAACTAATAGTTTTCAGAGAAGGCACACACAAGGGTGTGTGTGTACCTTTCTCTTTAAGGGTTATTGCAGCAAATATATTTTATAATAGTTATAAACATCCTTTGAGAAAAGTTTGTTTCATAATTGAGATAGGTCTATGCTCACTGGTTCTGCTGAATACAGGCGCAGATGCCAGTCCATGTAATGCACCCCCAAATGCCACACTGTATGTCCTCACTACCCAGGGAGAGAGAATAAGAGGGCAGACCGAGAGTGGCTACCGGGAATGCCTTCGGGAGCCCCCACGTGGCCGGCAGGGTACTCCTTCCTGACACTGTAACAGAAACCTCTGGTAACTCTCCATCTTCCATGGAGCACAGCACGAGACCTAGTGGAGGCCCAGCTGTGTGTGATGCCGAGATCCTGCGAGTCTCTCTCCTCTCCCCTCCACCATTTCTTGCCTTGGAAGAACTGCACTTCGCAAGGAAGACTGAGCATGTCCTCCAGCTAGGAGGGAAAGGAGACAGCAGCAAACTAAAATCAAGCGTAACTCTGACAGGCCCTGCTGTGCCCCTTGTGCCTGCGGCCTTCTCCTAGCATGCGTTTTCCTGAGGCAAAAAGGTTCAGCAAGATGCACTGTTTAGGAAACACATTTTACGTTCAGTTGGCTGTTGAGGCCACTACCGATACCAGGAGTATTTTCTGCTGTAGAAAAAAAAAACCGCCTCCCCCCTCCACTGTCATTTTGTTTAAATGGCTTTGTGATTTATCATAGTAAAATAGGTCCATTAATTAAGGAGTTTTTCTCTTTATAAAGTAACAGAAACAGACCTGAGCAATTTTGAAAAATAACAGGATTTATTGGGAAGAAATTGGGAATCCTGCAACAGTAAATAATAGCCGGAGCTGCATGATTCCAAAGCCAAGATAGAAGCAAAACTGTGCCCACACTCATGCTGGAAGGGTGTGCCTTCATGACTGGAATTAGTGCTTGCGATGTGGGCCAGGTGCTGCGGCTCAGGCAGGAGCTGGGTCCAGCCTGCGTCTTGGACTTCCTAGCTCAGCGCCAGTTCTGTTGCCAAGAAAATGTCAAAGAGGTGCTGGCAGACAAAAGCAAGAGCGTCACGCGACAAAGTGACAGCTGAAGTGGTCAGCTTACGGGTGGAAACAGCGCACGGGAAAAGGGAAGCCCGGTAGCAGTGTAAGAAGTCTTGCATGCGTGACAGCGGTGGGGAAAGAGGAGGAGGTTCGCGATGCTGAGGCAGGCGACATCGCCAGTGATGCGTTTGTTCTGGGTATGTTTTCTTCCCATTATGTCCACACATTATTTTCTATGGAAATTATAAAAAAGAAACTTTGTTATTGGGGGATCTTCTTATCTTTCAGAGAAAGACATCTTTTTAAAAAAAGTTTATTGGTGCAATAGATAGATAGATAGATAGATAGATAGATAGATAGATAGACCACATTCATTGTAGGGAATTTATGCCTGTACATAATAAGTTTTGAGTCTTCTCCCATTCACCTTCCATTTCTTTGATCTCTCTCCCCCCTTATTTGCAAAGATCTATTTCCATTTTATCCTTTTTGTCTTATTTTTTCTCTTTCCTTCCTTTCTTCTCCTCTTAGTAGTTCTTCTTCACTTGTGAACAATTTCTCCATATTTTATAATTTTTATCATATATTTTGGTCCTTATGAATACTTTCAGCTTCTCACACCAGAGAGAGAATGTGATATTTGCACATTTGTGACAGATGTATTCCACCTAAGAATATGGTCCCATGGTGCATCCTTACCTAGGAATGAATATCCTTCTGTATGGCTGAGTAATACACCATTTTATTTAAAAAAATCTTTTTTATGAGTTCATCCACTGATGAGCATTTGGGCTGTTTCCAAGATATATCTATTGGAAACTGTACCATTAAAAAATAGGTGTCCGTATAGAGCTGTGGTCTGATGCCTTGGATTTTTCTAGGAAGATTTCAGAAGGGGGACAGATGAATCAAATGGGTTCTCCAATCCTAGTTTGTTTTCTCTTTTTTTTAGGAATCTGTACCCTGGTTTCTGGTGGTTGCACTAACCGATGCTCCCGCCAAGAGTGGAGCAGGGTTCCTTTCCCCAACAACTCCGCCAGCATTTGTTATTGCCTGATTTCTCGATAATAGCCATTCTTTCTGGAGTGAGGTGTAATTTTAGCATGGCCTGAATTTGCATCTCTTGAATGAGCAGTGATGCTGCATATTTTTTCACATCTTTATTTGCCATTTGTACTTTTCCATCTGAGAAGGGTGTTTCATCTCAGATGCCCACACTTGGGCCGTGTCTCTAAACTTGGGCAGGTCTGAGGCTTTTCACTTCTTTCCCGTTCTAGATATTAGTCCTTATCTGAGGAACAACTGGCTCACCTTCTCCGGTTCTGTGGTTTGTGTTCTCACTCCATTGGTGCCTTTATTTTGCCATGCAAATGCTTTGCAATAAGATGAGACCCCAGTTGTGGATTCTTTGTGATGCTTCCAACGTGATCTGGGCTTTGTTTAGGAAGTTCTTGCCTAGAGCCGTGTCTTCCAGAGTCCACTTGATCTCTCTACCCGTGAATTTAGGGTTTCTGCCTTATTATTTAAGTTTTAGATTCATTTTTATTTCAGTTTAGTGCATGGTGAGAGATATGGACCTAGTTTTAGTCTTTGACATGTGGAAAACCAGTTTTTCCAGCACTGTCTATTTATTATTTATTTATGTGTATTTGGTACAGGGCCTCACTACGCTGCTCAGACTCATAGAGATCCTTCTGCTTTCAGCCTCGCTAGTGCCAGGATTACAGGCGTGTGTCATCTCCCCAGACTCAGTGGTAGGCTCAGCATGCCTGAGGGTGAGCCCGGTGCCATGTGGTCCAGCACCATGTATTAAAGAGCCTATCTTTCTCCCAGCGAATGTCTTTGGTTCCTTTGTCAGAGATAAGGTAGCTGAGGGTGTTTTGGATATTCTTATCTGTTCCATTGATTCTCAGCTCTGTCTTTCGTTTTTTTGTTTGTTTGTTTGTTTGTTTTTTGCCTGTACATGTTGGTTTAATCATAATATCTCTGCTGTGATGCGGTATCTTTGAGTCTTGGACTGTGATGTCTCCTGTCTTATTTTTGTAGCCCAGAGTTAGTGTTGCTATTCTAGCTCTCTTCTGCTTCCAAGTGAATTTTAGGAACGTTTTTTCTAGTTCTGTGAGGTATGCTTATGTTAATTTGATTGGAATTGCATTACTTCTATATGACAATTTTGGGAGTATGGTCATTTTCGCTATGTTGGTCTTTCCGACCCAAGAGCAAGGGATATTGTTTCATTTTCTGACATCCTCTTTGATCTCCTCTTTCAGAGTTCCATAGTTTTCAATCTAAACTTCCTTTGTTAGATTGATCTATAAGAATTTTTATTTTTTTTCAGTGCTATTATGAAGGTTGTTGTTTCGTTAATTTCTCTCTCAGTAGTTTGTTATTTGTGTACAGGGAAGTTACTGATTTTTGAGTGTTAACTTTATATCTAGCTATATTGCTAAATTTGTTTATTAAATCTAGAAATATTTTGGTTGAATTTTTGGGTTTTTTTAAATATAGACTAACATGATGTCTCAAATAATGGTAACTTGACTTTTTCCTTTTCCAACTTCATTTTGTGGATTGTTTTCTCTTCGCTAATTGCACTAGCTAGAGTTTCTAGAACTATACTGAGCAGGAATGGTGATAGTGGACGTCCTGATTGTAGAATGAAAGCTTTCACTTTTTAGCCATTACTTTGTCATAGCTGGCTTTCATCAGATTGAGATAAAGACTGTGCCAAGTTTTTATAGAGTTTTTATCATGAATGGGTGATGGGCTTTGTCAGAAGTTTTTCTGCATCTACTGAGATGATGATGTGATTTTTGTCCTTGTGATACAGTATACCACATTTGTTGATTTGTGTGTGTGTAATCATCCCTGCATCTTTGTGATGAATCCCACTTGACTATGGTCAATACTTTCCTTGTTGATTTGCTCTATTCTGTATATTATTTTCCAGTATATTATTAAAGATTTCTATATCCATGTTCATTAGGAGATTGGTTTGAAATTATCTTCTTTGGTTGAGTCTTTCTCACGTTTTGGCATCAGGGTAATAATACTTGCTTCCAGGAATGACTTTGTTAAGATTGATTGCCTTTCAATTTATTTATTTTTTATTTATTTATTTTTTATATAATGGTAGGCTCAGCCTGCATGTCCAGAGACTTTGCCTGAGACTGAGATCAAGGGCAATGCTCCAATTAATCTGGCAGAGGAGATGTCAAGGCAGTCAAATGCTGAGGGGGTGGCATGGTCACTTAGTCAGATTTTTTAATTTTAATTTTTTATTTTAAAGAGAATAAACATAATAATAAAAACATTAGAAACTATAGAATTTCAAAATCAAGATGATAGGACTTCGGCAATGGGTACTATATTGCACACTGTTGTCTTCAAAGTAGCTGTTCAGATTGTCAAGTAAAAGCATTAAACATTAAAAAATTGAAGATTAACTGTTTCTTTTAATAAAGCAATAGAAATTAGTAGCATAATTACCTAGCAATCATTTCCTTTCCTCCTTTCTCTTTTCTCCTTTCCCTCAACCCAGTTCTTCTTTCCTTTTGAGCAATATGATTGTACCTTTCAGATTTTATGTACTCTTTCAGGTTCTTACACTATGGAGCCAATACAAGGTTTACACGTAGAGGTCTGGAGTTATTTCACTCATCAGTATGGTCTCTAGTTGCATCCATTTACCCATAAAAGTCTTGGGTTTACTTTTCTTTATAGCTGGCTGAATAATACTCTACCATATAAAAATCCCACATCTGTTTTATCCATTCCTCAGCTGATGGGCATTTGAGTTGTTTCCAAGATTTATCTATGACAAATTGTGCTTCTGTAAGCCTGGATACACATATACTGATGATATGCGTTTTCAATTCTTTTGGAAAGTTACCCAGGAAAAGAATAGAAGGATCCAATGGGACTCCTAATCCTAGTTTTCTGAGAAACATCCACACTGATTTCTACAGTGGCTGTGGTAGTCTACCACCCCACCAACAGTGGAAAGGGTTCCTATCTCTGCACAGCCTCTCAAGCATTTGTTATTGATGATAGTGATTCTTTGTGGGGTAAGATGGAATCTCAGTTTTAATTTGCATTTCTCTGGTGACCAATGATGTTAAACTTTAAAAAAAAAATGTATATAGTACAGGGTCTCACTATGCAGCTTGGACTTGTAGTGACCCTCCTGTTTTCAGCCTCTATAACGCTGGGATTATAGGCATGTGCCACCATGCCTGGTCTCAGTGACCAGCTCAGTGCACCCTGGGGTGGAACCAGCAAAACATGTGGTGCCAAGGATCAAACCCCAGTCCATGTGGTTGCTTAAGCAGGTGCTTAGTCCATTGAGCTATTTCACTGGCCCTATGACTTATTTTTATGATACTTCTGCATCATGTGTTTCTTAATGCTACATTCTAAATGCTTGTCCCCTGTCCTATTTCAATGTTAAAACCCTAACCTCTGAGGTGATAGGGTTAGGATGTGGGCCTGGAAATGTGATTTGGTCATGAGGACAGAGCCACTATGGGCGGAAGTAAAATGCTTTATAACAGATACCTGAGAGCTAGTTGGGTCCTCCCGCCAGGTGAAGACGCAGTGGCGAGACGCGGACGCGGCAGGAGGTGGGCCCTTACTGGACACTAAGTGTGCTAGCACTGTGTCTCTGTCTTCTCATCCTCTGGAACTGTGACAAATGAATTTCTGTAATTTATAAGCTGCCTAGTCAATGGTATTTTATTAAACCAGATGGAATGGATTAGGACATTTAAGAATGCAGCTATTGTGGTTCAAAAGTTACATATGTTGGATAGAATTTGTACATTTACATACATGGGATAGGATTTATATAATTATGCAAGCTGTATTTATACCTAAGAAGCATTAGATGCTGTGCTACACTGTGATAGCCATTGGTGTTATCATTTTTTCAATGAATTATTTATCAGATTACACTTACGTGACATAATTTAGGGAAACTGACATAGGGATGTTTGTGGTAGACCTAGATCCTGAGTGTATGGTGCTTAAAGTTCAGTGGACAAGATGATGATAGTAATAGGCTGCCAAACAGCTCAGATCAATCCCTGGGCCTGCAGTGCCAGCCCCACCCCTGGGGTGCACTAAGACGGCAACTGAGACTGGGCGTGGCAGCCCGCCTGTAATCCCAGCTCTTGGGAGGCTGAAAAAATGTGATCACTATGAGTCCAATCTAGTAGTGAGATCCTGAGCACCCTGTAAACCCTTCCCTAAAATACAAATGAATAAATAAGTAAATAAACTTTAAAGAGATGATGATATCAGTTCAAAAACTACCATGGTAAGAATATTTACCGAGAGCTGCTCTCCTAACAATTTTGAGTATCTAATGCATTATTAGCTAGAGGCACTCTATTATACAGTAGATGTCTAGAGTTCATTCAACTGTTTGACTGCAGTGTTATGCCTATGAACTAGTAACTCCACGTTTTACCCTTTTCCTGTCCCTAGAAAACACTTCTACTCCTAGACTCTGTAGGTTAGGTTTAATCAGCCTTTTTTTTTTTTTTTTCTTTCGTGGTACCAGGAATTGAACTCAGGACCCTGAGCTTGCCAGGCAAGCACTTTTTCTACTGAGCTATCTCTGCAGCCCTCTGTAGGTTTAACTATGTTTCGTGGAGCTTTGTTCTTAATAGTTAAGATGTGGAAACATTCTAAATATCCTTAGACTATGAATGGATGGACAAAGAAGTGTACGCATATAATACAATACTATTCCGATCTTAGAGGAAATTGTGCCGCTTGTGAAAACATGGATGAACCTCAAAGCCATTATGCTAAATGGAACATGTCAGAGATAGGAAAACAAATACTGCTGGATTCTCTCATGTGAAGTATGCAGTGAGTTATTTTTATAACCACAAAAATATCAGACTTTTTAAGAGACAGAAAAAATTGTACCAATACCTGCTCCAACACACAACCAGGGTATCAAGTGCTTGTTAAAACTTTGCATATCATGACGTCATCAAGAGTACCAGCGGCTGTGTTTGAGGGATGTCCTAGAATTGAATGTGTGCTTAGGGGAAATAATACAGGGCTTTTCCCCTCTTCTGTTAACATTACAGGCTGAGTTTTTATAGAATCTCAGTTCTAACTCTCAGGACACATTCTAGACCTAAGAAGCGTGTGCTGGCTGTTGATGTCAGCCCGAGAGTCCAGCGAGCACGGTGCCATTGTGATGAGCATCGACAATGTTTGTTTTTCTCTGGTTGCCTATGTGCTGTGTCACTTGGCACCCTCCTTGTGGACAACAACCTTCTGCATGATGATTTTGTCATCTCTTCCTTAAATATGAAGTAGCTAACTATTTCTCCTTTTTCAGGGCTTTCCTTTTCCTTTTGGAACCATTTGTTTACTGTGATGTGTCACCTTCTGGTGGCCAGCGCTCCTTTCAGACCTGCGAGTGATGTGCGTGTGAGCTTCACCGTGGGAGGCCGCACGGCTGTCTGCGCTCAGCCGCAGGCTGGACCTGGGTGTGTGGGCTCGGGTGGGAGGCCTGTCCCTCTAGGAAAGCCACCCTTTCCTGGCCTGGGCATGTTCTTCCTGTGCGGATGTAAGCTTTCAAGCACGTGGTTCTTGGAATTCAGAAGAATTAACTCTTGCTAGAACCCTTGACAGCGAACTATTTGCAAGACCCCTTCAATTAAGCTGTCCACAAGCCTCGAAAAGCTTCAAAGTGCTAGGAACTTTCTTTTACTTGCAATCTGAAGAGAGTCCTGAGAAGGGCCCTGTGCAAAGGCCAGGGAGATGTTATTCCAGCTGTTTCTTATTCCAGGCGTGCTTACGCTGAAGGTGTACTTTCCGAAGCCTTCCTCATGTCACGAAGTGCACTCTGAGGTGGTTTCTATTGATCCTGGTCCCACTGTGGACTGGGTAAGAAAGAGCAACTCTTCTTTCGTGGGCACATTTGACTTTAGGGGGCTGCAAAATATCAGAGTCTGTGATGACTCCATGCTTTGCCCAGTGCTAGAGGGGGTGGGACTGGCGCTTGCACTCAAGGTGCTGCTGGTGGCAAACGAGAGCTCCTGGGCGCTCTTGAGTCCAGGTGGGGATGCAGGGGCCTCTGATCTGGCGGCGTTGGGGACAGGATGAGGGCGCTGGGATTCTTTAAACTGCAGGGTCCGTTTGGAGCAGTAATGGAAGCAGTTGGCAGATTCTATAGAGAAAGAGCCATTCTGGGACCATGCTTTAGATTTTCATAGAGGGGTGCCTTAGAATATTTTTATAGGATATAGGAGTTACAAGCAGGAAGAAAAGGGCAAAGCAAGTAGGCTTCCTGCATGGCTGCTTGGCTACTATGTCACAAAATGAGTGTTATCCTCAAGAGCATTAGAAGGCAAGGTGACTCATGACGAAACCGTCCTTAAGATGCTAAGCCGGGCATGGTGGCGCAAGCCTGTAATCCCAGCACTTGGGAGGCTGAGGCAGGAGGATTGGTGTGAGTTCGAGACCAGCCTGGGCTACAAAAGTGAGTTCAAGGCCAGCCTCAACTGCATAGCAAGACCCTGTCTCAAAAAGACAAAAAAAAAAAAAAAAAAAAAAGATGCTAAGTGCGCGGCTAAAGTCAGGGTGAACTGGTCCCGACGCTAATACTTGGAAGAGGCCCTGGCTGACTGGTGGGCCGCAGGTGATATTTGATCATCATTAAGCCCCATTAAGTAGCAGCTTCCATTGTCAGGGACAACACCTGAAATGGTGGCGAAGCGGATGCTGCAGGGTTTCTGTGATACGGAGGAGGGCCTGGTGGCAGGCGGTCTCAGCGGTCAGTGGTCACTTGAGCTTTGAAACTAAGTGTCATTAGTTACCCAACTGGACCTAGGGATTGGTCTGTTTCTACCTCTTGCTTCCCAGCCAATCAGCTGGAGAAATCCTCAGAGCTCTGGCAGTGCCCTTCCCACCCAAAGGGCCAGCCGCTGAGCAGAGGTCGGGCCCCAGAGGCGACGGCTGCTCCCATTCGCCTGCTGAGACCCTCTGGGGTCACGCGGTAGCTTCTGGGCTCTGGGCTGGCCAGAAGCCTGTCCACTGCTTCTGGGAAGAACTGAGTTGCACTATTTTTCCTTTATTTATGGTTTGTGATCGCTGCCGGCAAATTTCTCTGAAAAGTGCATTTAAATGTGCCGCATTCGTGTTACTGTATGCGCATTTTGGGTGGATTTATGATAAGGCAAGCTTTCAGCTGCCCTATGGGGAAAATGCTGAGGGAGAAATACATTTCAGGAAAACTTTTCTCCTAGCAGTCGTCACTGGAGGAAACCGGCTCCATTTGTCTTTCCAGGACCCGTGTGAGATGAATGCGGACCACCCGGAATCACGCTCTGGCATATTGGAAAAGCTCAATGAAGCACCCAGCCCTGCGCTTCTCAAGCGACCGCGCTGTGTGGCCCTGGTCCCTCGCCTGTTCCTGCAGCCCTCGACCTCTGCGCCTTTCAAGCTGGGAAGCCAGCTCCTGCCTGCTGCATGGTGAGCATTCCCGGCCTGGTGAGCCCCTTCTCGCTGCTCGGGATGGCGTGCCGCCTGCACTTTTCTACACCCTAGCAAAAGGAAGCTACTTCCTTCAAAACACCTCCTCTATTCTCTTCCTTCACAGTCTGAATAGTCCTTGATAAGGGCATCTTATCACTACTTTTTCAGCACCACCTTGCTGACCTCTTGTAGCTATGTACTTATTCATGCGACAATTGTTTGATGCCTGTCCCTTGCTAAGCTATTAAGGCGCATGTTTGAGCAAGTGCTGTGCTGTGTGGGTGTCTGGGTGCTTGCAGCAGGATGAGCTTCTCCTGGGCCCTGTGGGAGCTTGCTTCGTTTGCTAATTGCTCCTCATTGTTTGTCTCCCTCACTCCCTCTCTCCCTTCCTCCCTCCCCTCTCCTCTCTCCTTCTCCCCTCTCTCTGTCCCTCCCTCTCTCCTTCCCTTCTGCCCTCCCTCCTTTCCCCTCACTCTCCCTCTCTCTCCTGCCACCTCCCTCATTAAGCTGTATGTTCACTGATAAGTTTGCAATCCCCAGTGTCCACCATAGTGCCTGGTGACAGGTTTTCCACAGTGTCACAGCAGAGAAACAGGCAGAAGGAAAAAGGGAAAAGGCTTTATTTTCTTGGAGGACATGGACAGAATTCAGGGAAGATAAGGAATTCTATCAATTGGAACAAAGGGAGACTGAGGCTTTTACGGCCTTTGGCCAGGGGTGGGGTTTGAGGAGGATGTTTAGATTTACCTGAGGAGCTGATTGGGGCCTTCCCTGAGGTGGCGGGACAGGTGGAAGGAAATTGCACCCTGGGCTGAGTTGGAGAAGAAGGGGGAGGTGGTCTTTGGGAAGATAAGCTGTTGTTTTAAGGGCTTCAGCCATATTAGATGGCCATCATAATGACTCAGCAATTCATATCAGGGCCAGAACCTATCAGCCGGCACATGTTAACTGTTCAATAAAAGACAAATCAAGCTGGATGGGCCATGTGTGACTTAGACTTTCAACACCACGAGGAGCAAACATTTCAGCTTCATCTTATTACCCCTGAAAGGGCCCATTAAGTGCCATACTGCATGCATGGTTCCAGGGATGTAAATATACGCGAGCACAGAGTCTGGGAAGGAGGCAGCCGTGCCGTGTGGCAGCTAGCTGCTGTTACAGGTGCAAGGACAGTGAGCCTCTGGGGCAGTACGGCAGCACGGAGGACAGGGCGGGGGGGGGGGGGGGGGTTCCCCATGGCTATCTGAGGGTCCAGATAGTCTCCTTCCTTAACCAGATATTAAGGGTTCAGAGCCAGAGCTGGGAAGAGCACGTTTGTGCATGGGAGTGGTGCCCAGGAAAATGACCCGGGCTGTGATCTGGCAGGGCCTGAAGTCACGGAGTCACGAAGCAGGGGACGGGGAGTGATGGATACAAGTCAGGCTAGAGGAAGAGCTCATGGGTGCTACTGGAAGAGGACTGCGAAAGCATGCTCTTTCTTTTATGTTTTCTCTACACCCTGGTCATCGTCACTGCTGAAGTTTTTGGTCAGTGAGACCAAGACCTGCATTACTGGATACAGAAAAATTTCAGATACTCAAGTTGAATAATTGATTATTCATCCTTTCCAGGAATGTTTGCTTACTGTCTACTAAATATAAAGTACTCAGATAGCACAGGTTGAACTAAGACCCAGTGTTCGCCTTCAGAGAGCTCAGTGTGGCAAGAGGACCGCGCACAGAGGGTTAAAATACAAGGCACAGCTTAATCAGTGGCTCTCCTTTATTCTCCTGAATACAATGCAGAGTCCCAAGTCCTTTTGTTTGTGAGTGTCCTAGTTGCTTTTTACTAGTTTCTGGGATAAATAACCAACACTCAAAATGAAGGAAGGAAAGGTTTATGTAGTTCACAGTTACTGGAGGTTTCAATCCATACTCTGCTAGATCCAAGGTTGAGTGGCACATGGCAGAGAGCAGCAGTTCATGGTGTTGGAACAGCAACAAAATGGGACAGAGGCAGCCAACCAAAGGAGCAGAGAGCAACAGCTGGGTCTATCTCTCTGTCTCTATTTTACATTCAAGCTCTCTCTGCCTTAAGATAGCCACCCTAGACCACACCTGTAGTCTCAGCCGTACTCAGACCGATAATCCCATCAGTACTAAAACACAATCCCGGGGATCATGAATCAAGTCTCCATCTATAGAAGCCACGCCCTATGACTGCAGGAGGCTTTGCAGGGACAAGTAGACATAAACCGTAGCAGTGAGGCCATATCAAAGTTATTACATGGCAAATGTTAAGGACCTCAATTAAGGTCATAAAGCAATTACATGTTAACAGAGAATATTATATTTACTAGAAATTTAACAAGGAGAGTGCCATTGTTTGACCTTTTCACAAGTCTCTCTGTCAGGCTTAACGGCCTTAGGTTCCCCAGGAGCCTGCTTCTGTGTCCAGTCAGCTGCCGTCTGCTGCCCTCGCTGAAGAACACGGAGCAAGGCAGCTGTCCACAGTTCTGGGGCTGGCCAAGCAGGGATATTTTGATAAGCTTTTTAGGGAATTGCAGCCGTTTTCTTTCATACCACCCTAAATCTTACCAGTTCACAGTTTCTGAAAAGTTGGTTGTAATGTGGGATCTGAACCCACTCACCATTGTTGTACTGTGTCCCACAAAACCTGCAGGTCTTAACGCTTTGAGTGGATGTTTTAATCAGGCATTGTTCTATAACATCAGACATAGTCACTTGGAAAATACTGTTTCCTGAGGAAAGTAAGGATGCATTTCATGATAAGGCATCAAATCATAGTGTAAATATGAAATACTGTAAACACACAATCCGTTTGGAAGATCATCCGTGTTACTGCTCAGCCCGCTGCAAGCGTCGTGAAGCGCTGGGGAACAGTCACCCTCACCACGGTGGATTCCATCCCTCATTTTGCTTGAAAGTCTAGCTTTCATCACTGACAGTAAATGCCACCAAGTGCTTTCTTTCAAGGGAGTACTTTAAAAAAATGGGCAGATTGTGTCACACATTTTCCAGCAAATGTCTCCCGGCGCCCGGGGCTGAGCAGCACGGGGTTAAGTGCCTCCTGCTCCTGTTGACAGGACGTTCCGTGCAGAAGCACCTCAGTCGGTGGCACTGTAGCCACGTGTTCCTTTCTAGGAGGCGTCCACAGGAGAGAACCACAGAACCCCCACCCACAAAGTGCCTTGCGATTTTTCCCCATTTCTTCCCCTAATTAAAAAACAATGTGCACTGAAGGGTGAAGTACAATAAAGTTAGAGGTTGGAGAGCCTTTGTATTCTTTAAGTAACACAAGTTCCCTTTTTAATAAAAAAAAAAAGTAGACCTGTCAGGGCATGCTCGGGAGGAGGGCAGCAGCCGTGGCACAGCTGGTGCCGCCACCCCGAGAGTCCCGGGCCAGCCACTGTGCTCATCTCTGCTTCTCAGAATCAGGCCCGGAGCCAGCGCTGCTGCAGGAGAAGTCAGGTGGCTAAAGAGAAGTCGTTCAAGGCTTTGAACATTTCGGCGCCACGCTTGACGTTGAATGGTCACATGAAATACGCTCTTCTCTGCGGATGAGCTTGTGATGGCATTGGACAAAAACGACGTCAGTGGTCCTGTTTGTACCTCGTTCCATTTGTAGGGCAGAAGGATAAGCCTGCAGGAAGTGGCAGAGCCACCAAGTCTCTATGCGTCTAGCAAGATTTCTAGTTCGACAGTTTGCCACGTTGCTGGAAATGGCCATAGGAGAGCACTCGCCCTGTGCCCCGTTGGGGGCTTTCTGTGGCGCCGTGGCACAGAGCTTGCGGTCTCTGTCCCTGTGTGTGCGTCTCCAGCCCATGAAGTTTGATGACTTTCCCTGTAGGCTGTGTCTGCAGCTTCTGGTTTGAAAGATGTAAATAATCAGTTTTGGCTCTTAGGAGCCCATTACAGCCATGCTTAATGTATTTAAATTCCTTATCTTTAACCTCTGGTCTGTTCCCACGCGTTTTCTTGCATCTTCCTTTGTGTATCGAGGGTGAATTAGCAATGCTCGTCTGGCTCTGAACACAGTTCCTGTTTCCAGTAAGCGCCGGCCTTTCTCTACTGCATGTGTGCAGGGTAAGCATTCCAAGAATATTGGCTCACCCGTCTCGCGCTGCTGACAGGTGCCCCCGGCAAGCACCTCGGCAAGTGTGAGTGATGAAGGTGCTGTTCCCAAGTGCGGGCTGCGGTTAGCTTTTTTCTTTAAGAGAACAGTGATGCGTTTACTCATTTCTGCATGGCCCTCCCTTGGCTCTAAATGTGGGTGTCCAACCAGGGCGAGAGCAGCAGCTTTGGTCATAGAATGAAGCCACGCCAGGGTGTCTCCCAACATGAGTGGCCCTGTCACTGACCTAAGGCACAGCAGAGAGCTCAAGCTGAGTACAATGCCAGCAGCCCACAGATCAGGTCTCAACGGTAGCAGCATGCAGGGAGTGAGGGAGGGGATCTAGAGCCGGCGACTGTGCGGATGCGCGGGAATCCTGCAGGCTCGCAGCACGTGCCTAGGCTCGCCCATAAGTAGCAGAGGGACTGAGTCAGCATGCTGATTCTTTCAAACTGATCAGGGCAAAGTTTATACACTAACCTCTGAGCAAGCCCCCTTGTAAGAAGAATGGTAACTGGTTTATTTGCCACCACAACCAAAAGATCACAGCACATGGCAAGGTCAGAGGGGTTCCAGGCTGACAGGGAGAGCCCTGAGCCCCGCGGTCACGTGGGAATGAGTGCTCTGACAGAGTCCTCCCTTGCGCCAGTCCCTGCTGGGGCGGCAGCGTTCCTGAAGGAGGGGTCATGGCACAACCAGGAATCACTACCCAAAGGCTTGAGCTGTCGTTCCCTGATGGCTTGCCTAGCGGGCATGAGGCCCAAGGCCCAGTGCCTCAGGCTGAAGAGAGGGAAAAATAGGTAAGAAAGAATGACTGGGCTGGGGAAATAGCTCAGTGGCTTAAGTGCCTGTCTAGCAAGCATAAGAACCTGAGTTTGGTCCTCGGTGCTGCATGCTGAGTGCAGCCCTGGAATCCCAGGCACATGCAGACCACCCAAACCAAGTGCAGGGGTGCACATCTGTAATTCCAGCCCTGAGGAGGTTGAGATGGGAGGATCACTATGAGTCTGAGATGTGTAATGAAGCCCTGTACCAACTAATTAATTAATTTTTTAAAAAGAAGTATCATTTAGGTAAAGGAAAAGTTAATTTTTGTTAGTAAGCAATATTTTCTGACTTTGACTTGACAGGCAGGTACTGCACACTGACTTATATCCGTGGGCCTGAAAACTAACTTTGGATGAGATGAAAATCTGTTATTCGGATGCACTAAAAATTAGACTCAAAAGACACATTTGCATCTTCTCTAAATGAAAAATTTGAAAAAACAATTCAAAAAAATGAAATTGGAATGTGTTTTGGGAAAACCCTAAGAAGTAATACGTTAAGCCAGTGGTTGGTCTCTTGACATTTTTCAGCTCTGATTCGCAGCTGCATTTTGCACGGGAGCACCTTCTGCTCTTCCCTCCCTTTTCTCCTTTATCATCCAGCACAGCGCCTGCCTTTGCCTCCCTTTGGACACTAACTCGCCATCCCAAGTGACCCTCTAGTTCCTGTTTTGCACCTTTTCCCTTTTCCTTTTGTACTTCTAGTGTGTGGGCAAGTCCTCCCATTCTTCCTCTGCCCCAACTCGGGTGACATCCCCGCCCCCAGCCCGTAGCTGCTGTTTCCCACCTGGCAAGCAGCCTCACTGAATCCTGGGTCGTGGCACTGACCAGGCTTCCACACAAATGCTCCTGTCGAATCAGCGCCGAGGTAGGTGAGGAACAAAAGCTTCAAAGAGGAGCCTCGGGTCTCTGCACAGAAGGGGTTTCACACAGCTTCAGTTAACAACAATCGCACCTCGGGGGAAGAAAGGGCCCGACTACAAAGCAGTGCCACGGAAGCAGGCTGGCCCTGCTTCCTTTCTTTCTCTGGTGTGTTTAGCACAAAACCTGCCCAGAGCAGCGGTTCTTTGATAATTGCCGGGACCATGACCGCTACTAGTTTCACTTCTGCCTCGTATCTCAGTCATTCATGGAGATCTGAGTGCTCTGTGTTCATCCAGACTTAGAGCTCCGCCACTCCTGGACATGCATGTGAACACACACACACACACACACACACCCCTTATGGAGCAGAACTGGTTGGCTGAAAAGATTTTGGCAACGCCCCAGCTTGCAGGCCAGGTCATGCCTGTCTCTGTCTCCTTTGCTCTTTGTGTTCCTTCTCTTTCCTCTTTGCCGCAGCCGACTGCTGACGTGTGACAGTGGCAAAAGCCCACTGGCCCTGATTGTTAGGTTTGTGAGGAAATTGAGCATGGTAAGGGAGAAGTGGCTGATTCAGGAAAGAGAACAAAAATTCCAAGTGATGATAGTAAGAAGTTACTTTGTACTCTCAACCCCAAGAAGAGAACAAGAAAATGTTTTCAGCCTTGTGTGGCCTACGTCACAAGAAAGGGGGCCAAGTCCCTTGTGGGCGGAGCAGGCCCTGAAGGAGCAGGCAGGTGCAACCCTGAGTGAGGTGGCTTCCACAACAGAGCCAGACCAGGACAGCACCCCTAGAGCTTGGCTGTGGGGACCTGAGGGCAGTGGAGGAAGTCAAGGCTTAAGGGTGTAGAGCCGGGAAAGATCTAGAGCATGGGGACGGCATTTACACCGCCAGGTTGTGAGGGTTCAGGCAAGAAGGCGTTAGCAGCGCCGAGGTCACGCGGCTGGCAGGGATCGGAGCGGAGCTTCTCTGTGTACTTGCAGAGCCTCAGGGTCACCAGTATGAATCGGATGGGAGTGTGCGAGACACTGCGACCCCCTTGAGCATAGTTTCGCCCTGACGTTATTGTTTCTCTTCTTTTCATCTCTTTAATCTCAGAGGGAAGAGGGCAAGGTGGAGGCTCTTGATATCTGGAGTATAGTTCAGGAAGGCCTTCCCACTCTAAGTGATTAAAACTTTCAAACACCCTCCAGATGCCACGCAGTGACTTGCCAGTTATTACCGGTGGGGGCACGAGGCCCGTCTGACACTGTTAAGCGCCTCTGCTTTGCTGACTGCATTCTTGGGGGACAGAGGGGAGAGCAGCTCTGGGCTTGTGCACGTCTGCTCGTCTCTGGGTGCAGGTGCCCCACAGTGACCGATGTGCCTTCGCAGGGCCTACTTTGTGGGTGCCCTGTATGCGCCTCTCTCCTGTCTGAGTCTTGGAGCTGGTGCGACCCTGCCCGCTTTAGCCTGCGCTGGCCCAGTTTCTGAGTAGCAGTTCCAATCATCTCTAAGTTCAGAGACTCAAGCAAAAAAGCTGCCAGAGACATTCTTGTGAGAGGACAGGCCGCGTGCTGGCCAGAAACCCACTTCCCTCGGTAGCCCTCACCCAGGCCACCTTCAGGCCCCTCCTTGGCTCTCTGTTTCGGGGACCATGGAGAGGAGGAGAAGTGGGCCAAGTATTGCAAAGTGGCCTTCCAGGCTTGCTCGTCACGGCCAGGTCTTCCTCGCTCTGGGCCTGGGTGTCACCAAGCTGAAGCTGCAAGAGTGCTTCGCCCCTGCACCAAGCGCTGGCTCCTCCCTGGAGGCCCCCCCGCCCCCCGGGCCTTGCTCCTGGGAAGCTGCGCAGTCCTGGCTGGGATCCGGAGGGTGGGGCAGTCACCTTCCTGGCTAGCCCCCGGGGGTAGATGGCAGAGGAGTGGTCCCCAAACGGCCTCCCCTGGACCCACGGGGCCGGAACTGTATGAAATAATTCCTCCTTTGTGTGCCAGCCGGCTTTCAAAGCTGCGGGGAAGAGCTCACAGGACCTGTCTGGGAAGCTTCTTAAACTGCATGAGCGTGTCGGGGGAGGCAGGGGTGGTGAAAAGATTAAAGGGGGAATACAATCCCAGCGAGGCAGTGGCCTGACTGAAGCGGCAAACGATCTAAGGAAAGGAAGAGCTTCCCTCTAAAATCAGAGACTCCGCACAATGCAAATGACCCCATGAGCAGCTGCCTCTGGCAGGCAGCCACCGCCTGGCCCCCGGAAGAATAAAGTGAGGGGACAATCCCCTCCCCAACCCCTAAGCTCAGGGACTTCAAACGAGAAAGAAGCAGAGCTAGCTGAGTCCTCCCGCCCGCCAGAACCCACCCGCTCTCCACCTGGGCCACTGACCTCATCCTCCGCAGCTGCGCCCCGGCTCCTCCATCCTCTGTTCCCGGGGCTACAGGTGGTGCACAGCCGGACACCTGGGGCCAACATCGGGAGGCGGCCCCGGGCAACTCAGGGCCTTGCAGCCCCTTTCACCCAGGAGACAGGCCGAGGTTTCCGTCGTAGGCACCTGTTCAGTTTTCGCCTTATACTTACTAGCAGTGCTAGGACTGACTTTAGAAATGCCGTTGTGCCCTCTCATCTACTCTGCCAGCGGTTGTCTTGTGGTCCGCTAAGGACGCCTTTGACAAAGGTGGCAAGATGATTAACATGGGCATGTATAGTGATCCCAGTAACGTAATTAAATGGATGTAAGACAGTTTGTGATGAACATGAGCCCGAAGTAATTATTTCTAGGGAAAAACAAAACCTTAGGACGTTTTCTGATGGAAAGAATACGTGTGTACCTGTACAACGTAGGAGAGCCAGTAGCTAATCCTTTCGTGTCAAAGGCATTGAAAATGCTCACACGCAGCTCTGGGACCCAGAAATTGTATTTCTGCATTTCATATAATTTATACTTAAGAAATGCAACAAGCAAGGGTAAAAGATACTCAACATAGCATTGTTTATTACAGTAGAAACACAATAACTCCCCCCAAAAGCTCAAGGAGCTAACTAAATGTCTACAATTAGACAAAAATTTGTGTAAATATGTAACACCCGTGGACCGTTATGTAGCCATTAAAGTGATGGAAAACACTGTGATACGATGTGTTGTACTTGTATTGCTAGAAAATGCAAAACGACTATTCATGATTTCACCTCTCTACAAGATATAGATAGCCAGAGGACTTAAGAGAACAGATCCATAAATTTCACAAGGATTATTTTTAGGAGGGAATGGTATTACTAATGTTTTTTTTTTTTTAATTTACTTTTGTGCTTTCTATATAAGAAAATAGCAAACTGTAGGGGAGCTGGTATTAAACTCCAGCTGATTGTCATCATGGGGAAAGGTAAGCAGCTTAGAGCTGCTGAGTCAGACATTTCTAGAGAAGTCCCAGTAAGACTTTTGAGTGAAACCTAATTTTCAAATGAAAGCTATAAACACAATTTTTTTTTTAAATATATATATACAGCAGCTGCATGTGTTGGGCAGAAAGATCTAGCCTCCTAGACATCCTTTCCAAATGAGGCCTGCAGGATTCTGGGCCACTCCCTCTGGTCCTGCTGGAGGAGGGACGGCAGTCAGAGCGTCAGTGGTACGCTGCCATTTTGCTGTCCACATCCACTAGTTTTCCAGAAGGTCCAAACAGATTTGCATTCCACTAATTGTATCCCAACGTCCCCGTCCCTAACACTGTCACTAGCACAGAGCCGTTAAGCATTTTTGTGCTGTGACCCTAGAGATGAGTGTTTGCATTATCACAATATTTGCATTTGTTAGATAAATGGTGTTAAGCAGCTATCTCATGCTTACTGATCTTTGGCATTCATTCAGGAGCTATTTGTTCATATTTCTGACCCATTTCTAAACAGCCTTTGACTCTTTTAGTTTTGTACAAGCCTTGTGTGTGTTATAACTATTTATCTCTCATAATTTATAGTAATACACATTGCTGTCCTCAGTGTAGTTGAATTACTGCACAGATATTAGCATATATAGTTAGTCAGGGTGAGAATTCTACCAATTGGCAGCTAGTTTCAAAACCTGTTGGAGATTCTTAGGACCATGGTCTAAACCACCCTATGTATATAAGCACATGGTTTTGCCCCTGCCATGTTTCCTAACTATTACTGTTTGCTGTCTCTTCATTGTTTAATCCTTAAATTCTTGATTTCCATTTAGTTGTATTATGCCATTCCATTTTTATTTCTTCTTTTGAGTTCTTATACTAGGGGGACTATATGATATTTACACAGGTAGGTCTGGTTTATTTAACTTATGAGTATATGTTCAAGATATATTCACTTATATATGAAGGCTTTGAGTTTATCATTCTTTATAGCTGAGTAATATTCCATTGTATAAAAACACCACATCTTTCTCTGTCATTCTTCAGGTGATGGGTATTTTGTTTGTTTGCAGGATTTGGCTATCACAAATTGTGGTGCTATCAACACAGGTGCACAGATATCACTATGATATGATATGATATTTTCAATTTTTCTGGGAAAATTCCCAGTAGGGGATAGCTGGATTGAATGGGATTTCAAGTTCTAGTTTTTTAAGAAGTCTCCACATTGATTTCCATAATGGTTGTACCAGCAGTGGAGAAGGGTTCCTCTTCCCCAAGGCCTCTCCAACATTAGTTGTTGGTTGATTTTTTTATGATAGCCATTCTTTCTGGGGTGAGATGGTATCTAAATGTTGTTTTGATTTGCATTTCATGGATGACTAGTGACGTGGAGCATTTCTTCATGTATTTATAAGCTTCTAGTATTTTGTCCTCTGAGAAGTACATGTTCCATCTTGGATGCCCATTTCTGGATTTGTTCTTTGAATTTTGGGGCCCTAATGTTTTTTAGTTCTTTATAAATTCTAGGCCTTTCACTGAATACTTATTAGTTAAGTTGTGTTTTTTTTTTTAATTTGTAGGTTGACTTTTCACTCTGTTGGTAATTTATTTTGATGTGCAAAAACTTCTCAACAAGAGGAAGTCCAAGTTGTTAATGGTTTCAAGTATCATACACACATTTTGATTTTTGTCTGTGAACTGTTTGTCTTCCCCTATGGCTTCAAGATTTCCTGCCACTTTCTCTTCCAGCAGATTTAGTGTTTCTGTTTTAATATTTAGATCTTTAATCAATTTTCACTTTAGTTTAGTGCAGGGTGATAGTCCAGGGTCAAGTTTTAGTTTTCAACATGTAGAGAGCCAGTTTTTCCAGCACCATTTGTTAAAGAGGTTATCTTTCTTCCAGTAAGCATGTTTGGACCCTTTGTCGAAGATAAGGAGGTTGAGTGTGTTTGTATTTGCTTCTACCTCTTCTAATCTATTTCACTGATCCTCAGGTCTAATTTTTTGACAATACCATGCTGAGTTTTTTTTTTTTTTTTTTTTTTTTAATCACACTAGCTTTGTAGTATAATTTGAAGTCAGGAATTGTAATGCCTGCTGCTTTTATTTATTGCCCAGGATTTTCTTTGATATTCTAGCCTTTTCTGATTCCAAATAAGTTTTAGGAATGATTTCTCTAGGTCTGTGAGGTGTGTTGATGGTAATTTGATAAGTATTGCATTAAATGTGTATAACCATTTTGGGAATAGGTCAGTCTTCATGATGTGGATTCCTCCTATCTGAGAGCAGGAAATATTTTTCCATTTTCTGAAATCCTCTACAACCTCTGTTTTTCAGAGTACTGTAGTTTTCATTGAATAGATATTTTACTTCTTTAGTTAGGTGAATTCCGAAGTATTTCATTTTCCATGCCATTGTAAAACACGTTGTTTCTCAAATTTCTCTCTCAGTGTTGGATAATTATGATATTTATGTAGAGGAATGCTACTTACTCTTGGGTATTGACTTTATATACTCTATGCTACTGAATTTGCATAGTAATTCTAGGAGCTTCTTGGTGGAGATTTTTTGGCCTTCCAAGTAGACTATAATTTAATCTACAAATAATGATAATTTAACTTCTTCTTTACCTATTCTTATTCCTTTTATTTCCTTCTCTTGGCTATTGGCTGTAGGTAAGGATTCCAGAACTATATAGAATAGGAATGACGATAGAGGAAGTCCTTCTTTTGTGCCAGTTCTGAGACTAAAAGATTTCAGTTTTTCCCCATTTAGAATTATGTTAGCCATTGGATTATGATCAATGGCTTTTATCTGATTGAGACAGAGGCCATCTATTCCAGTTTTCTGTCAGACTTTGAACATGAATGAACGTTGGACTTTGTCAAAAGCCTTTTCTGCAACAATTGAGATAATCAGGTGGTTTTTTAATTTGGCTCCATTGATATAGTGTATTACACTTATAGATTTATGTATGTTGAACCATCCTTGCATTCCTGGGATGAATCCTACCTGGTCATGATGAATAATCTTCTTAGTGATCTGCTGTATTGTATTTGTGAACATTTTGTTGAAGATTTTTGGCATCTATGTTCATGAGAGAGATTGGCCTGTAATTCCCTTTTTTAGTTGCATCTTTCTCTGGTTTTGGTATGAGTATAATACTTGTCTCAGGAATTATTTTGGGAGGATCATTTCTTTTTCAAATTCATTGAAGAGTTTGAAGACTATTGGGATTATATTTTCTGTAAATTTCTTGTAGAATTCAGTAGTGAATCCATCAGGTCTTGGACTTATTTTGTCTGTAGGTTTTTATTACATCTTGTATTTCATTGGATGTTATTGGGTTATTGAGAGTCCTTATATCTTCTTCATTCAGTTTTGTTAAATTGTACCTTTCTAGGAATCTGTCCATTTCATCTGTGTGTTCAATTCTGTGAGAATAAAATTCTCAAAGTAGCTGTTAATGATATTCTGAATCTCCACTGGATCTGTGATAATGTCACCCCTTTCATTCCTTATTGCTTGAATTTGAGTTTTTTCTTTCCTCTTTTTGATGAGGCTAGCTAGGGGATTATCAATTTTGTTTAATCTTTCAAAGAACCAGCTTTTGAATCATTAATTCTTTGTATTGTTTTCTTTGTCTTGACTGAATTGATTTCTGTTCTAATCTTTATAATTTTCTCCCATCTTTGAGTTTTGGGTTTGATTTGCTCTTCCTTTTCTAGATGATTTAGGTATAGCAGTAGAGTATGCATTTATTCCTGTTCTGTTTCCTTAATATATGAGTTTAGAGATATAAATCTCCTTCTAAGAACTGCTTTCATTACATTTTATACATTCTGGTCGGTTGTGTTTGAGTTTTCATTAAGCTGTAGATAGTGTTCAATTTCTTGTTTAATTTCATGTGTAACTCATTGGTTACTGAGGAGGATGTTCTTTAATTTCCATATATTTCTGGGGTTCTTGTGGTTTCTTTTGTCATTTATTTCCAGTTTCATTGCACTGTGGTCGGATAATATGCATGGGATAATTTCTGTTTTCTTGCAATATGTAAGCATGACCTATGGACTAGTATGTAATCTATTTTAGAAAATGTCCCATGTGCAGCTGAAAAAATTTGTATTCAGAAGTGGTTGGGTGAAAACACTCTATATGTGTCCACTAAGTCCATTTGTTCCAAGTTCTGGTTCAGTTCTGCTACTTCTTTGCTAATTTTTTGTCTGTTTGACCTATCTTTTGGGGATAAAGGGGTGTTAAGGTCTCATGTTAAGATTTTAGTATTGGATATTACATTTTTCATGTCCATTATGATTTGTCTTATATAACTGGGTGCTCCCATGTTGAGTGCATACATATTTATGAGTGTTACCTCTTCATCTTGAATTTTTCCCTGCACCAGAATGTAGTGGTCTTCTTTATTTCATTTGATCAGTCTTGGTTTGAAGTTCAGACTGTCCGCAAACAGGATTCTATTCCTGCTTTTTTCTGAGGTGTTGGGGCATGTAGTATTATTTCCCATCCTTTGACATTCAACCTATGAATTTCTTTATGAATTAAGTGTATTACTTGTATATAGCATATTGTTGGATTTTGCCTCCTAATCCACTGTGCCAGACTATTTCTTTTAATTGGAGAATTGAGTCCATTTACATTGATGGTTATAAATGAAATTTCTTGACTTATGATTGGTATTTTATTTACCTAGTGTGTAGGGTTGGCTTTGACACCATGAAATTCTTTAGTTGTTCTTTGTTGTGGAAGTATTTCACTTCTGTATCAAACTTGACAGACATTTTTGCACAGAATAGTGTTATGGGCTGGAATTTGTTTTCATAGAGGACTTGAAGCATTCTGCTATGTACTCTTCTTCACATCATGGTTTGTGAAGAGAAATAAGCAGTTATTCTGATGGATTTTCCTTTAAATGTGATGTGTTTCTTTTCTCTAGCAGTTTTTAGTATATTATTCTTCCGCTAGATTTCTGGGATATTGACTATTATATGTCTGGGTGTCTGTTTAGTTGGGTTGATGTTACTTAGAGTTCTGTATGCTTCAGTTACTGAATGTCAGATTTTTTTCTCATATTTGGGAAGTTTTCTGGTATTACTTCAGCCCATATTCCTTTTATATCATTTGTATTGACTCCTTATTTCTCATTGATGCATATTAGTCTCGTGTTGTTCATCTTTGCATCATCTTGCAGATGTTGAATTATTTTTTTTCCTGCATCCTACTTGTTTTTAAGAAATCCTTTCTTAGCTTTTCAGTAGTTGCAACTGTGTCTTTGAAATCTGAAACTCTATCTTCACTTATGTTCATATGTGTTGCCAGCTTGTGATTGCAATTTTATTTTCTTGTATATCTCTTTGAAAGTGCTTCTTACAATCTATTTCTTTCTATATTGCTCATTCAAGAATTCCATCATTTTTCTATTCTCTGCTAATTTTTTTTATTAATGTTGTCTTTACAAGCATTTATTAATTCTCTCGTTATAATTATCCTTTCTTTTTTACTTCAAAGATTATTTCTGATCTGATTTCCAAAGTTGTTCCTTTACTTCAGCTACTATTAATTCAGAGATGTCTTTTTTTACTTCAGCAGTTATTTCTGATCTGATTTCTTCAGTATCTTTTTTTTTTTTTTTCCTTTTTGAGACAGGGTCTCGCTATGCAGTTCAGGCTGCCTTGAGCTCACTTTTGTAGCACAGGCTGGTCTCCAACTAACACTGTTCCTCCTGCCTCAGCCTCCCGAGTGCTGGGATTACAGGCATGCGCCACCATGCCCGGCTTCTTCAGTATCTTTTTGCATTTGTTTCTTTACTTCAGATGCTATTAATTCAGAGATTTCAGCTGGGTGGTCCCCATTTTCTTTTATACTAGTCTCTGAGAATGTGTTCCAGGTGGGTTCATATCCTAAGATTGCATCTTGCTCCTTCCCTTTGTCATTTTGTATAGTTCTGTCCTCTGACCTTTGGTGTAGATCTTTGGTGCAGTTATGCTGTTAGCACTTACTGAAATTTGGGTCTGGATCTACCAAGTATGAACTTGTCCATATGTGCCTGGCTTTGTCTGGCTTCTTCCTCCTGCCACCTGTGGACCCAAACCCACTGTGCTCCTCTGTTAAGTTGTTCATCTCATGGATTAGCTGGGAGGGCCTCATCCCTAGCCTCTGTGCAGGGAATTTTGCTACAGGGCTCCATAAGAGGTGCCAGGTCTCTGTCATGGTTTTTAGCCAGGGCTTTGCAATGTGTTCCAGGCCAGGCTTAAACTCACGATATACCCCAGGTTGACCTCGAACTCACGGTCTCCTTGTCTCTGTCTCCCTGTGCTGGGATCATGCACCTGCCCCTGCACCTGGTGCTCATTGCGCCCTTTCTTGAGCTTGCTCTGCCTCCTCTCAGAGGTTTTGCTTGCACAGTTACCATGTCCAAAGGCCTTTCATACCTTTACCCACCAAAATTCTGTGCCCCAGAGGTGAGAATGCTGTGTCACTCATGCTTTCTTCTGTGAACCTGTGGTAATTGATCTGTACCTAGCTCTCATGTGGTTTGATCTCATTGGTCCTAAGCTGTGGACAGCTGTGTTCTTCACCCTGCTTTGTGCAGCACATTATCGTCATTGGTTTCTGCAGGGCCTTCTAATGTGTTTGAACACTACTCATAAATATTCATGTACCCTCCTAAAACATATTATTTCTCATGTGGAGATGATTTTAATTTACATAAATGATTTTTTGCTACAAATTTTATTCTTTTTTTATAACGCTTTTTTTCATGATCCATCTATATTACTGAAATTAAATCAGTCATTGCTTCTACCTGCTGCCAGTGTATGTAACTCATCTACTTACATCCTAGGGAACGTCCGATTTGCCACCAACTCAGCCATCACACAAGGCCACATTAAATATTCTCTTAGGTCGACCCCAAGGGATCTATGCGTAGGTTGCTCTGCAATGCGTACCAAAGGCTGAGGTGGCTTTGATGCTGGACAGGCACTGTCTTGGAGTCGCTACATGCTGCCCAGGGGCTGAGGCTGCCTCACAGCTACATTTTTTTTTCATGTCTTCTGCAGCGTAGGCTCCTGGGGTGAGCAAGGGGGCGTCACCCAAGGGAGAGCAGGCAACTTTTCGCACATCAGAACTTACAGGCAGTAAAAAGCAAGTGAGATCTTGAAGTTGTGATTCCACAAAATCTTGATGGTATTTTTCTGTACACTAAAGCGATATATATGGAATTTACTTACCTAGTAAAGAGACCACCAATGGTATTTTCAAACTAAAAGCAATAATATATGTTTTTATGAGTAGAATTGAGAAGTCTGTTCTGTCCTAAGAAAAAGTGCTCCAGGAACTATGCTGACTATAGCCTGCATAGCTCAGTGGGGTGACCTTGAATAGCGTGAAGCACTTGGTCTCTGCCACCCCCTCAGTCCACAAATCTGGAACACTGAGACAGGAGAAAGCGTGCCGGCGAGGGAATTGCCAGGAGAAGCTGAGTTCTTTGAGAATAGCAAGAGGAAAAAATCTCGCACAGTGGACATATTTTGAGGATGTATTTTACAGCAAGGGCCCAAGCAATGTAGTATAAACAGTACTAATCATCATTAATCCTATAAAGTAGATACCACCTTTATCATCCCCTTAAAGCCAGGGAAACTAAGAAATTTAAATATTTTGACCATAGTTATACAGATGTTAAATAGCAAGGCCTGAATTTGAACCTGCTCTGTTTTAAATTTTGTATTTGTAAGTTGTAACCAGTGCAGAGGAAACAAAGCAAAACTCAGGTTTTAAGTCAGGCATCTTAGGTTAACATTTTTGCTTTGTTTGTTTTTTACTCCTTACCAGATCTGTGGTACTGGCTGACTAAATCTTCTGGAGCCTTCCTTTCGGCACTTACGCAATGGGAGTCTATTTTTTTTATAATGCCATGACTATAATCAGCACAATGTGTGACACACTAAATGCGCCCTCTGGCAGAGGCTGGACACAGCTATATTTGCTGACTACATGCAGTAAGTGGCTTACCATTTTCATTTATTGTCTGAAGTTTCACCTACATCGATTTGGTGGGTAGGAGGGTGTCCTTAAGAGGAAAGGACCTTCCAGGACAGCCTTGGCGAGCCCGAGGCGGGCTTGGTCGGCCTTGCGGCTTCCCTCAGGCTATCCTGACTGCTGCTCCTTCTAAGTAGAGTCCAAGTTTCTGACTGATCCAGACATGGAGAAGCACAGACACCAACAGCGCACCAGATGCAAGCTCATTTGCCTCTTTCCCGGCCCCACGCAGGGAGTGTTGTGGGCTCACACAGCTCCCAACCAATGCGAACTCTCCCAGGGAACTGCTGGAGAGGAAATTAATTAACCCCTGCCATGGCTTCCCAGTGGGGGGCCGGGAATTAAGCTGTCATTCCTCCTGGATGCTTGGCTCAGCCCGCACTCTTGCTGGCTGAGGTTGGACCAGCCGCTCACTGGCGCTCTCCTCCCTGCTGCCTTAGACTGAGCGTGGCGTTCTGAGCAGGTGAGACGGCCATGGCCTTTCACGGGCAGATGTGCACCACCAGCACTTGTTTCTAGGGTGGACACTCAGGAGAACAATTTTCCAAGGGGCTAGTAATCAGCTACCCATGGCTACAGTAATGCGATTTGCAGAGTCCTTGAGAAAGTCGCTTTAGCTGTGGACACCAAGGAAACTGCTCAGCACTTGGGCTTCTCTGGCATCTAGACCATTGTTAGCTCTCCAAAGGGAGGCTCATGCCATGTGAAGTTCAAAGCTGTTGAGAGGTCCACTCTTAATAAGATCTTTCAAAGGGAACAGCTCAAATGGTCCATCAGAATCATAATGTCAGATGGATTTCATGGTCTAGACAGATCTGACATTGCCATCTAATTTTTTTCCTTTAACAGTTCCCCACAAACCAACAGTAATAAAACAAAGTTCTTCTGGGAAGGTACTGATTTATTAATAGAAGCCACTGGTTTTCTGCAGTGGCGGCTCCAGGGACTTTCTCTGAGCAGCTGATGACTGCTGTGCTCCAGCGAGGCTTCCAGAGCTCCCAGCAGTCAGTTTATCAGCACCAGATGACAACTCCATTGTTGCTCTTTGAAAACTGTGGCTCTCGAGAACCCCTTGGGGTTTTAGGTTAGGAGGATGCCTTTGAGAGAGCATTCTTGCGTGGAGCAGTAAGTCCACTTGACAAATGTTAGATCCTTTGAAAGCTCAGGCAGAATGAACTCATTGGTTCCCTTGTCCCCCAAGGGTGCACGTTCCTTTCCAGAACTTCTAAGTCCACTCGAGTGGAGACAAAACCTTTCTGCCAGCTCTGGACTGGCAGTTTAGCTTGGGTAGGCTGGATGCTAGGACCTTTCCCAGGGATGTGTAGAGGAGTTCATAATTAGTTTTCCAAAGCTGCTGAAACAAATTGCCACAAGTTTGGTGGCTCCAAACAATGTGTATGCTCCCATAGGGCTGCAGCCCAGAAGCCCATCACCGGCTGTACTGGGTTGAGGTCGCGTGCCCGCTGGGCTGGCTCCTCCCAGAGGCTCTGGGGACTTTTGCTTGCTTATTTGCATTTCTGGAGACCATCTGCTTTCTTTAGCTCATGGCTTCTCTCCCCATCACTCCGACTGCGGCATCAACTCTCGCTTCTCCACCTCTTTGGACCCTCGCCTTCCCGCTTCCCTCTCATAAGAACTGTTGTAAACATACCAGATGGGCAGAAATCATTTAGAATCATCTTCCCACTTTATGAGCCATTATAACAAATTAATGCTCCCAGATTTTAGGGGTCAAAATGTGGACACAGAGGGCCCCTTGCTGTGCCGACCGCATGACTCTTGCATCCGCGTCCCATGCGTGCCCCCTCCCACGTGTGCCTACCCTACCTAGATGGGCCTCAGGCCAACCCACTCCTCGGACGCTGTCTGGGGATAATGCAGTGCCCAGCAATGCTAGGTACCAGGAGAGGTGACGACTGGTCTCTGACTCTGGGCTCTTCATCATATGGCCCACACACACTGTGGCAGGAAATCTGTGAGGCCTCCCTGAAGGACAGCTCCTGGCTTTAAATCTCTTTTACCAAGAGAATCAATCCAAGAGGCCAAGTGGGGAGAAAGCCTGGTGCCAAGGTCCAGTTGGGCCAGGCACTGTGTTCTGCTGGGAGGTCAGAGGTGGAAGGTGGTATCACTCCTGAGGTTCCTCACAGCTGGCCTGTTGAGTAGGCTTCTCATACTTTAATGAGCAGGGGAGTCACCTGACATTCTAGTGAGGTGAGACTTCTGGTGCAGTGGGTCTGAGATGGCCTGGAGATTCTGCCTTTCTAAAACATCAAGCCACAACCATCTAGAGAAAGCTGACCATCCTCGGATGATTAATTATGGTCTAGGCCAGATGCTTTGCTAAAAGTTCACACATGCTTCAGGGGCACAGAAGCGCACTTTGCCATGGATGGGAGAAGGAGACAGAATGATTCCGGAGGGAAAGGACCAGCGGACAGGCTTCAAGTTTGTAGGAAAGAGCTCCAGGCGAGCGACTGAGGAGCAAGGATCTAGGGGCCACAACAGCCCATACCAGGGATGGACAGAAGAAAGGTCTAGCACAGCAGAGAGCTTTGGGATGGCAGGCGGTCGGCGACTGGGCTGTTGAGCCGAGCAGGGGGATGTGACGCAGCCAGCAGCGGGAAGTGAGGGAAAGGAGAAAGTGCAGGCAGAGGCCGTGGAAACAGACCTGGACTTCGCCGTCAGAAGAAAGCTACAGTCTTGGTGGTGGCGGTAGGGACAAAATCGCCTAGAATGAATAAAACATTTCTGTCATTGTATTTAATCTTGTGTGATATTATGAGAGGCATTGTCCACCCCTCCCCCCCACATAAGAAAACTACGTCTCAGAGGAATTCTTTCATTTCTCAAGATCATGTGGCTGAGAATTGTAGGATCTAGGACTTGCACTCAGGACTGTTACTAATGCTGACTCCACAAAACCACCTTGACCAATAGAAAAACAGATTGCAGTTCACATAAGTAGATGGCACAGGACAAGTGCAACGAGAGAAGTGAGCAGTGAGAAAATCCAGGTGCAGGGTTGAGGCATCTGAGGTTGGCAGTCTGCGGCCACAGGCACCCAGGTGCTGCGCGACCTGGTCGGTTCCATCACCCCAGCCGAACCGCCAGAATGCAGAGGCCTGATGTGCTGGTGGGCGGGAGCACGCAGGCCAGAGACACGGGCATCGGCTGCAGCAGAGATCTGCTTACGAGGGCCCAGGCAGAGATGTGCTTCAAGAAAGAGGGTCAGGTCTCGGGAGGCAGCAACTGCCTTAATTAACCATTAGCTGTGAAGTCTACGCGGAGGAGCAGCCAGTTTGTTCAAACCATAATTTCAAGGCAAATTTAGACTTCAGATTGCTTAGTACACATCAGATGGATAAATCCACAGATGTTTGTGTGTGCGTGCGTGCGTGCATGCATGTGTGTGTGTGTGTGTGACTAGGGAGACTATCTCTTTTATGCTTTATTTTTTATGAAATCTAGCGCCCCCCCGCCCCCGCCTGCTTTCCACATAGCACCTGTATAGTGCTTGGGGATTACCCAGGGGAACAGTTTTACCCCAGGGCTTTTTCTTTTCCATACCAGAAATGGATCTCAGAACCTTGTGCTTGCCAGAGGGGAGTGATTTTAAAATTTAAAATTTCAGGACCCAGTTTATATACTAAGGTCGGGGCTGAATAATTACTTATATATGACTTCAGCTGATTCTCATATTGTCCTACCAATTCTTAGAGTTAGGTATTATTGAATTTGACCTTTATTTTTAAAATATTTTTAAATTTAATTTAGTTTTATTTTGAAGAGTAAAAACAGAAGCAAAAATGAATAGAAAAAAGATGGAAATGGTAATACACAACAATGCATATCAAAGATTTTCAAAACAGGAATAGCTAATTAACAATGGTTGTTATTGGCCTTTATTTTTACCTAAAGTAAAAAACTTTGCAAATGAAATCTTAGAAAAATTAAGGAATTTATGCCATCTTCCTAGGAAATTGTGAAATTCAGAGAGAAATTTTCTTTTGCTGTTTCATATTTTTATACTTTTTTTTGTATTAAAAAGAGAAGCATAATTACCACAAGTTGCAAAGGACTAAAGCAGGACTAGAATAATGAACGAATCACTCCAGCCTGGGAAGCAGATACTCTCAATAATATTAATGTTGTAATACATGCTCATTCAAGTACGTTACATTTTTTTGTCCTGTTAAATGTGATATACTAGCACATGGTAAAGATAATGTGCTACGAGCGTAAGGTGAAGCCTTCTCTGCACAGCCAGACAAGTTTTCCTCTCCAGTGAGAAACGGGCCACAAGTTGTCTTCTCTGCCATCAACATAGCTGAAGGAGGAAGAGTGTGCAGTGGGGAGCATCTAGCCCCCCCCCCTTTTATGGCCGGCTCAGCCTGCCCTGGGGGCAGGGCTGGTGCAGCATGTGGTGCCAGCGATCGAACCACGGTCCCTGTGGTTGCCTAAGCTTGCCTAAGCAGGCGCTTCAGACTGCTGAGCCATCTAGGGCTCGTTTTGTAAAAGCGACACCCTGGGGTTCCCACTCAGGAGGGCACTGGAGGTTCCACACCACTCTACCCAAGCTTCTGGCAAAAACTCACCCATCCTAGCTGCTCACCCTCCTGCCCCTCCTCCCCACTTCTAGGGCCTTCTGAGCAGCTTTCTTTGTGAGCCAATCATCAGAAAAGGCGTAGAAGCTACAAGGAAACAAAACAGAAACATTGGACAACATTGAGGGGGCTCAGCACCTCTACCTGAGCCCCAGGGGTCCAGGCAGGGCCAGGTTGAGAGGCTTTCTCTAGCGGTAGTGCATTTCTCCGGGGCTCAGGAGAGCACAGACAAGCAGCTACCCTTGTGAACAAGCCCGGCCCTCCTGTGGGACGCAGGGTGGGGGTGCGGGTGGCCACACGCTGCCTCAGAAGGGCCACGGGTGCACGGGTTTGGTGGGCTGCTGCCTGTCTCCCGTCTCAGACTGCCTGCAGGAAGGTGGCAGCTGTGCGTGGCTAGGCCTGCCATCCTTGGTATGCTTGTGACGGATACGTCGGTCCTAAGTCCACGTGTCATGGGAGAGTGAAGATGTAAACTGCTCTCAAAGAGAAATTTCCTGACTCCAAGGCTTTCAGTCCTTTCTTATGCCATATTTCTCCCCATATGTTGATTTCATCCAAGGAATGAGTAAAATCTTTGTTATCACCGTTGTAATACATTTTAATTGGCACATAATAATTATACATATTTAAGGCATGCAGGCTGACATTTCTTTTTTAAAAAAAAAAAGAAAAGCTTTCATTTATTTATTTGATACAGGGTCTTGCTATGCAGCTTAGACTCAGACTCATAGGGCCTCTCCTGTCTCAGTGTCCCCACTGCTGGGGTTGCAACGGTGCGGCACCATGCCTGGGCTCAGTGGCCAGTGCGGCACAGCTGGGGTTCTGGGGCCGCTGGCCCAGCACATAGTACTGGGATTGAACCTGGGCCCCTGTGCCTGCCAGGCAGGCGCTTAGACCGCTGAGCTATCTCCCCAGCCCCAGGCTAACATTTCAGTGCATGTATATGAAGTATGTATCAGATCAGGATGCTGATGATCAGCATCCATCACCAAATAAGTATGTCATTTTGGAGGGTTGATTTGCCGTGTGCTGGCTTTTCAAAATATTCTGTTAATATTATTACAAAATAGCTATCTGTGGTGTAGTAGAACATCATAAATTAATTCCTTTGTCCAACTTAGCCCCTGTGTTTGCATTTCTCTCCTCTACGCCCTTCCCAGGCTCTGGGAGCCACTGTTCAGCCAAGTCTGCAGCTTATTTATTTATTTATTTATTGCTGTTCCAGGGACTGAACTCAGGATTTTGACCTTGCCAGGCAGGCACTAACTCTACTGAGCCATCTCTCCAGCCCAAGTCTGTAGCTTGTTTATCTTTCATTTTAGATTCATGTCTTCCAATATAATGTCCTTCAGTTCTATCCATATCGCTACAGAAGACAGGATTTTATTCTTTTTTTATCACTTACTATAGCCACAATCTCTATTGACAGTCTCATGCTGAGTGTGAATACTGTGTAGTCCATCTAATTCATGAACTATCTTTCTAGTGAATTTATATGTTATTCTCATTCTCTCTCTCTCTCTCCTCCTTCCCCCATCTCTCTGTCTTTTCACTTTCAGCATTTCTCCCTGTTTCTTCTTTGTCTCTGTTTTTTCATATGACACCCATGCACAGAGGAAGCTTCAAAAACAACTTCATGCCCCCAGGAGGCGGGCTCTGCAGTCTCTGTCTCTGTTGGTGACAAAATGGGCCCATCTGGCCGCTGAGCGCGGAGCAGCATGTGTGCACTGGAAACCCTCCCTCCGTCTTCTGTAGGGATAACGTCCCGTTCTGGGCCTTCTGCTACGTATGCAAAGCCGCGGCTTTCTCTTTTCCTTCCTATGGGTCCCATGAGACTTTTCAATACCTGGTATGCCCTGTGCAGGACGCAGGGGATGGGCCACACTGCCGCTGAACCTCTGAATCATTGTGCTGAAGACCTCCGACCACACTGCACTCTTAGCCAGTCCCGGAGTGACCGCTTCCCAGACAAGGAAAGCACCAGTGGACTGGGATTTATGCCTCTCTCTACCTACTGAGGATTTCCATTATCTGCTCTTCGAGCTGTCCTTCAACCTTCAGCCTCTCAGCTGAGATATTAAACCTTGGTCGAGCTTGGAAGCCTTGGGGTAGCCACAAGTCATTTTCTTTAGCTAGTGGATGGCTTGCTGGACGAGGGGAAATTTCTGCAACTCTTTAAAGGAAACTCCTTGTGACAGAAATGTCACCCTGCAGCAGGTCTGTCTACCCTGGAAGCCTTGGGTGCAAGCTGCACCCTGCTGAACGTCCCCCTAGGTGTTTGGTTTCAGGGTGCCCTGCTGACCTGCCTCAGCTTCCTTGGCGCCCAGACCGTATCCTCCTGCTGGAGAACTCCTCTGTGCCCGACCTTGCTCCTGGTGCCCACGCCGCACAGTGGGGTCCTGAGACTGTCAGCTCTCTCTCTGTTATGAATGATTTGATGTCCATGTCTGCATGTCACGAGCATACCCGGGTGCCCAACCTGAGAAGGGATGGGCAGAGCCACCGTGATGCAGGCTGGGGGCTCTGCCAGTCAGGGCACCGTCTCTGCTTTAATGGCAGCTTTTACCATGGAGTTTGCCATTCGGTAAAGGATGGCGGCAGAAAGCAAGCGAGGTCCTGAGGGTGAGGTAGGGGAAGATGGAAAAAGGAAGCCCAGCTAGCGTTTGTCTCACTGAAACCTGTTGATGTCAGCGGAACAGAGGCCAGCAAAAGCTAAAATCAGATGTCCCAGGCTTTCAGGACATGTTGGCATGTGGGGAAGGCCAACTGCAGGGGCCACACGCTGTTCTGCAGGGGATCTGCAGTCCCCTGCAGGCTCCACGGCCCCTGCCTGCAGACAGTAGCCTAGCACCCAGGGCACGAGGGGCAAAGGGAAGCTCCAGCGTGGCAGAAGGACCTCACAAGACTCACTAGTGTTGGCGAAGCATTGTTTTTCCTGCCAGAATCAGGCCAGGAGAGCCAGTGTGATTGTATCTGTGGGTGCTGCGGAGCTGGTTTCACCTCGAGTAGTTCAAGTGCCTTTACTCGTACTTGAAATATTTGCACACATGTTAAAGGGATAATCGCAAGTTAGCCGCTCGGGCTGATGGAGCCAGTGATGGAGCATGAAGGACAACACTGGCTTGGGTGATGCGTCTTGTGGAGCAGGTGTGGACCCCAGAAGCGCACAGACATGCTAGGTCCTGGTTCTCGTTAGTGAGTGTGTCACCTTTTACAATTTGCGTAATTCCTCAGTGACTCAGTCTCCCTAGTCATCAGTAGAGATGTTTATTGATCACTTTTAAGCTTATTATTATTATTACTATGATTGTATTTTAGCGAAGGGTCTACAGGGTGTTCAGGGTCTCATACTAGATCAGATTTGTGATCCGCCTGTTACAGCCTCCCAAGTGCTGAGATTGCAAGCGCTTGCCAGCACGCCCAGCTCAATTGCAGTCTCAGTGCTCCCCGGGGGGGGGGGGCGGCCAACACTTCAGGCCCGGGACTGGAACCCTGGCCCGTGTCTGCTTGCAGGTGCTTTAATCCACTGAGCTACTTGGCCAGCCCTTCAAGATCATTTTGAATGTTTAGACAGTGGTGTAAATGGGTATACTTATAGTGGTAGTTACTCATTCAGTGCTATTCTTGTTCTTGAATATTTCCTTTAGGTTTTTAGAATCTATTTGACATAATTATGAGTATCTTAACATCTACCTTACCATTCACCTGTAGCTTACCGGTCAAGTTAGGACTTGAAGCTGCTATAGAATAGAATTCAGTTCTCCAGCTTGCATCTTGGGTTTTAGGTTCCGGACACATGCCCACTTCCCCTTGAAACTTTGCCAGATCCGTGACCTGCTGCAACCCAGCCAGTTCGCCTACTCCTCAGAAAAAGGTGCTTTTGTGCCTCTTTGATTATTCTGACCTCAGCCTTAAGAGTAGGGATTGTTAAACAGGGATTGTTCTGTTGGAACAGAGAAAGCAAAGCCACTACGGGGAGAAGCGCTGGAGAGGGGAAACGAACATTTCCGCCTGGAGACGTGAGCAGGTACGGAGACACAGCTTCCTCTCAGCACCTCGTGGGGACCGCCTAAAGCTTGAAGACGTGGATTCTGCCCTCGTAGTCTTTATTCTTCAAGGCTTAAAGGAAATTTATGAAAAGGTAAGGTTTAGAGGCACACATGTTATATTTCACAAATGGCCTATATTATAAATAATAATAGTGGAAGAAAAAGCAGTTCACAGAAGTGAGTAAAAATAAATATCAGTTAATTTAATACTTGTAATGGAGGCACAGTCAGAACACTCAGGTCCGTGGTTCACCATGGATGTTTCTGTGAATCAGCAGCTGTCAAATTCATTTCTTTAAAGTAAATCAACACTTTTCTTTGCTCTTCAGCACACTACGTGCACTCTTCTTAGGGTCAGACGCTGAGATCCTGGGCCCTTGAAGCAAGTGCCAGCTCAGTTGCCCGTCCCCTAGGTTACCACGAGCGCGCTGCTGCTGCGGCGTTGGCCTCCGCTGCCTGAAATAACCCAAGCAAGCCACGGCGGGCCGAGAAACGGCTGTGATTGGGGTCGAGCAGCGAGCAGTGGTCAGCTAAGCCCAGCATGGGCTCCCAAGCCCCTAGAGGACCACCGAGGCTGGGTGTCCTGCCTCCGCCCGCTGCCCGCTGCCCGCTGCCCGCTGCCCGCTGCCCACTGCCCGTGTGTGCGGTACCAGGCGACAGCGCAGGGCTCGGCGGCTTCCACCCCCAGCGGGGCCTGACTGCAGATGCCAGGAGGCACCCGGGCCCCCGAGGCCTAGGCAGCAGGCGGGCTCCCACACCCACCAGCCCACCCCGCCCTGGCCTCTGCTCTCCGCGGCACTGGCAGGCAGGGAAGAGGATTGAAGCAGGAGGCTGAGGCAGCAGTAACTCTTGAAAGCGGGCGCCGCCTTTGTGAGGTTGAATTTTGCTTCTTCTCGGAGTGGCAGAGGGTCGGTGCTGAAGGCGCGACACAGCAGAACCGTCCTGCCTGGGTTTTGATCCTGGGTCCTCGAGCAGTAAGGTCTGACCCTGGGCAAGCTGCATAGCTTCTTTTGGCCTTAGTTTTCTCACTTGAAGATGCGGGAAATGACACATGCTTCACAAGATGCAGGTGAAGACTACCTGCGTTATAAACATAGATCATTTGATCCTTTCCAGTAAAATTAACTCAATCAGATGGTATAGTTATACTCAGAATTAGAAGACAAATATACAGTCCAGCAGAATTAAGCACATTTATGGGATGACAGAACTCCTACCACCAGCCACGGCCAAGATTTCTTTGCCATCGCAGCCTGAACTTGGCAGCCCCTGACCCTAACTCCCTCAGTGCCTGGCAACTTGTCTATTTTCTGCCCTCTGGCTTTGCCCATTCCAGAGATACCTCCTGCAAGTGCAGTCTTAGAGTTCTCTTTCTGTATCTGGCTGATGTAACTTCGCATAATGATCCTCTTGTCTCAGCCTCCCCAGCACTGGGACTACAGGTGTGTGCCACCACACCTTCGATGGCCAGCTCAGTGGGACTGGGGTTCCGGGGCTGACATCGCATGTATTCTGGGGGTTTGAACCCAGGTCCTTGTGCTTGCCAGGCAGGCGCTTAGACTGTCAAGCTATCTCCCAAGTCAAAGTAAAAATTTTAATCATTAATAGCTACCTTCAAAAAAACTGATAAAAATTAGTAATACAAAAAAAAAAAAAAAAATTAGTGCAAGCATCTTAGCTATCCCGTATATACTTACATGATTTTTTCCCTTTTGTTTTTTCCTCTTTTCTCCTTTGCCTCAATTGTTTATTCTTGATGTTCCATTTCTTTCTGTTCTGCTATATCTATTGTACCTTTTCAGATTTTATGTACTCTTTCAGATTCTTATAGGGAGACAAGAAGATACTGGATATAAAACTCTTGACTTCACCTAAGTGGCTTGAGAATTCACTTTCCTAGTGGACATACTTTATAAGTTGCTCTTTGCAACTCAGACACAGCCTTGCTCCACACCCCCATGGGCAATTTGGTCTTTTTGTTTTTCCTAAAGATTCCTGAGGACACAGTTTTTCTTGAACAGCTTTACTGGGCAGCCAACTGGGATAATTTCAGTCCAGTTTCTCCAGAGATGCGGCAGGCCTTTCAGGATGCAGGCTAAGTGCCTTCACTCCTGGAACACTTCAGGTGGTGATGGTGTGAGTGGGCGCCTTGTCTTTGCTCCCTTAAAGCCTCAAATTATATGAATATTTGGTGGGGTTTTTGCCATTTCAAAACTTCCTTCTCTTCTATTTACACTCTCAGCTGTCTTCCTGCCTTTCTAAAATGCCTGTTTTGACCGTCCAGACTCCTCCAACAAGACTGGGCAATTTATAAAGAGCAAAAATGCATTGTTCGTGGTTCTGATGGCTGAGACGACCAAGGTCTCTGTGCCCGTCAGTGTGGCATCTGACGAGGGCTCGTTCTGCACAGGAGACATCCCCATGTGTCGTGACGCATGGCAGAACGGGCTGAGGGGACAGAGAGCCCCCTCAGCCCTTCAGATGAGGGTGTGCATTCTGCTGAAGCCCTTAGGACTTCACCCCCTCCGAGGCTGCACCCCTAGCACCGCCACCTTGAGGGGTTCTGTGCCAACAAGTGAGCTGTGGAAGCACATTCGGAACACAGCAGCACTGTATGACATTGTTACTTGTATCTCTTCATGTTTTTCAACTGGTGATTTATTAATTTCTAAGATGGTTTCATCCTTTTCCTTTTTTATGTACTTAGTACAGCATCTAGAGGGTCTCACTACACAGACTTGTAGTGATCCTCCTGTTTTCAGCCTCCCAAGAGCTGGGATTACAGGCATGGGCCACCATGCCCAGCATCAATTGCTGTCTTAGTGTGACCTGGTGATGGGACTGGGACGGCAGGCGTGGGGATTGAACCCCTGCCCCATGCACCTGCTTATAAGTGCTTTAATCCACTGAGTTATTTGGTCGGGCCTTGTATTGTCTCCCTCTCCAGTTTTTCTCTGTTTTTTTGCTCTTAAATTTCTCTCTGGGCTGGGAACGTAGTTAGTGGTAAAGCATTTGTCTACTGGTGTGTGCCTGTGTGTTTAACCTCCAGTACTGGAAAAAGAGATTCTGATCCTGTGTATTGAAAGAAATCTTCCTAAGTAGTTGCTTAAAGATAGCTAATTTATCTTGGAGGATACTTATAATTTCCTTCTACCTTATGGCTTATTAAGGGGACCATTTTCTAGTAAAATTTGTTTTTGCTTGCTTATTTTCATCTTATCAGATCTTTGCATAGAGCTGTATTTTTTTTCAGATTTTTTGATGAGGCATTTTGAGGACAAGTTTCTGGGTTGTAAGGGGCCCCCTTCTTTGCACCAGAAAGTACATTTTCTCTACCGGATGTTACTATGGTGACGGTGGGGTGTGTCTCAGTTCTGTCGTTTTGAAACAGGATGAAGTTTTGTGTTGCTTTTATTCTGTCTTCTTATCGCGTGTCTCCAAAGGTGGCTCAATTTTCTGCATTCATCTGGTTCTCACCCACATACTCCTCATTTTTAAAGTGTTCCTCGCAGTTACTGCTGTAAAACACCAGGTCGTTCATGTTCAGCACTTCAGCAATTCACGTAACGTCTTGCCCTGCAGGGGCGATTTCTGCCCCGCACCTGTTTGCTGCCCTTTTGCTCCTGGTTATGCATACACTTGCCATTGCTCATGGAGACTCAAAAGCCACCTGGGTTTATTCTCATAATTCATAGACATGTATGGCAATGATCTTGTAGAAATTTGAAAATTAATGAGATTTTTTGTGGGAATCTGAAATTTGTGGCATTTTCAGGTAAGGCTAAATGTCTGTGTCATGTGTGGCATTATTTATTCTCCCCTGGTGAGCATGTGGTTTGCATGAATGCGTGATTCAGACAGCTGTAATTATGCTTACTAGGAAACACGCAGTTTAGCAAACTCATCGTATTTTGCATTTCTTCTGTGTCTTTCCCAGTTATTTATCAAAGATGTGAGTACTAATAGATGTGTAATAAACTGATGGGTCTAAGAAAACTAAAATGACTGTCTAAAGCCATTTGCCTTGATGTGTTGATTTGCATAGGGTGCTACTGACGTTAGCTAGCTATCCCACTCTTAAGACACAGAAGAAATGCAAAATATGATGAGTTTGCTAAACTGCGTGTTTCCTAGTTGTCAATCTTATCTGGAAAAACAAGTACAACTTTGAGTCTGGTAAATGGAAATATTTCTTTTTAAGTCACATTTAGTCCTAAATGCTTAGGTTATATAATTGCCAAAATGTTATCTGATTGTTAGAATCCTGGAGTAATAGTTCTCCTCAAATATTAAGAGAACTTAGTGCACGGGTATAAAAGGATGCTGCCCTTTCTTTTTACAGCTTTGGAGGCTGAGCTAGGGCCTGTATACTGAGCTGCAGTCCTGGCCCTCGTTAAGCATTTTTTAAATTTTGAGATAGAACCTAAGTTTCCTAGATGGGACTCAAGCTTGCAATATTCCTATGTCCGTCTCCCAGAGTACTAGGATTGTGGATGTATGCTACCTTGCCTAGTAGTAGGAGATTATAATTATCATACACGAATGAATTCTAGTCATGTGGGGCACTTTGGAGAGAGACAGACAGACAGAAAGAGGAGAGAGAGAGAGAGAGAGAGAGAGAGAGAGAGAGAGAACAAACCTCGATATAAAACAAAAACCTTATATAGGGTTCAGAAAGAACAGGAAAAGAGAAGAAAATTATAAGATGACAGTAACAGAAGGTAACTGGATTTTTCTTAATTACAGAAAGAGTTCAGCAAAGATGTAACAGGGACAATGTGGTAAAAACAAAACAAAGCAAAAACCCCCATAGGTGGCCTTGTGGTTTCCAAGAAGGCACGTAATAAAGACTGGACAGATAGGAGCGACTGGGGAGGAGGCGCTCTCCGAGAGGCGGGGCAGCTAAGGACGCCCCCAGAGGAGCTACAGGAAAATGGCCTGTGTTCTCTGCTAGATGGGAAGCCGGCGTGGAATGCAGAACCGATGAGAGGAACACGGCCAAGGCCTGTGAGGCCAATCTGCTGTACCTAGTTAGGTCGCCCAGGAATGCCGTAGAGAGTGACATAAATACCACGCGGTATTTCCTGTTAATTACATTTCTCAACATAATACTGTGGTAAGAGTGTTTGCATTTTATCAAATCTCAGGAGTAAAGAAGAGGGAAAATGTGTCATCCAGGAATATTTTGAAAACTAATTATCTAAAGGAATGCAAGAAAATCTGCGCAGCCGGATGTCCTATACACGTGACACGCTCTTATAGAACTACTCTAATTACAAAGCAATCATTGTGATACATGACGATTTTTATTTCCTGCCCTTATTTTGTGTGGCACTTGGTTTTTACTGGAAAGCAAAACAAAACAGATAGGCATTTGTAATTTAGTTTTAGCTTTAGTTTTTAATTATTCATACTCAATATGGATGGCCAGCTTTTTATTCTAAAGACTATTCACAAATGACATGTATTAGTTCACATTTCAAGCTATGATGAATACGTGTTCATGTCTGTTTTGTTTTTTAAACCAGCTAACGGCATCTGAATGAGTGAGCAGAAGCTGCTTCAGCGATGCCGTGGGTGCGTGCATGGCTGAGGTTTTGCCCAGTTTTCCTTCCGTGCCTCACCACACGCAGTGTTCATCATTCATTGTATAATTTTAAATGTGTTTATTAAACATTCCTTTGAAACTTTGCAGAAAAATGTAAGCATTCACAGAAACCACACATTCTTGGCTTCTGCTGTGTTTTTGCTGTTGCATTTGAAATAAAAGGGGAAAGCCCACAAGAATCTAAAATGTAGAAGTAAATGCCATCTTCTGTACTTGTAAGATGATCCTATTCTGTAAACTTGGCCAGGAAACAAATATTGTGGAAGAATAAAAAGAGAAAATAAAACTGTAGGTTGCTCTCAGGAGCGCTCTTCTGTGCGTCCCAGGGCAGCTGGAGATGGTACGTCCTGCACAGGCGCTTGTGTTTCAAGCAGTGTCTGCGAAAATAATCCATTTGAGTCACTTGGTGGAAGAGAAAGTTTCCTGTAGGAATAAGGAACTTGGCGGTGAATTTGCAGAAGGGGATTTTAATCTCTTTTTGAAAACAGCGGTGTTAATTTTCACTGTTGATTTTCTACACAATTGCTATCCTGTTCAGTTTTTCAAGTTGGCATAGACCAAGGTCTACACTGAAAAGTGAAAATGAAGATTCTTGCTCTTCCACCGACTGGTATGGTGGCTATCTGACCAAGTGGTGGCCGCGGAGGGGTGAGGAGACTTCTGCGAGACGGATTCCCTGGTAGGCCACTCGGGTCTCCTTCTGTCCCACTCTTGGACAGGAAAGAATATACTCTGCTCTTAACTGCTGTCGTTCCTGAAATTCGCTCTTTGGACTTAGAGAACACGAGCTCACCCCATGTATCTTTCAGGTTTTTTCCCCATATCACTGTAGTATTTGTTGAGTATTTGCCCTTTTTCAGCCAAAAAATATTTATCAGAACATTTAGCAGTAATGTGTGCTTGTATGGAATATTTAGAAGTCAAGACAAAGAGAAATGATTAAAAATTACCCACATCTCTGTGCTCCAAACAATGCTGCTAACATTTTAGTATTTTATTTTCCAGTATGTTTTATCTGAACTTTTGGTGTAAATTTTTGTGTGCTTTCTTGTTGGCAGCAGTTAGTCACACAAAAGGGAGATGTAGAAGAAACAGAAAGGGGATCAGCCAGGAAGGCCCCTCTCAAACTGCCCCCGGCTCCTGCTAGCTGGGAGATGGTAATTCCTATCTTGACCGCCTATTATGCTGATAGAGACGTCCTTTGGCTCTCACAATAATACAAGTATGAGGCAATAGTGTCCCTTCTATTTTCACTGAAACGGAAGAATTTGCCCTTGGTAACACAGGAGGCGGGCCTCACCCTCAGGGTGGCTTGCGCCTGTGGCCCAACTTCGCCTTCTTCGCAGCTGCCTTCCTGCGCCTCTGCTCTCACCCTCCGGCCAGACAGCAGAGTCAACGGGGCTGGGTGTTGCGGCCCAGGGCCTTCAGTTTTTCAATGAGAAGACTGTCAAGAAGCGCGCTTTGGAATCAGGCCCGGGCTCGCGCTTGGTGTGCGAGGAGTGTGGTCCCCGCTGAGCTCCGCTCGCTGCTCGCTGCTCTCTTCTCTGCATCAGGTGGGTCCCTCCAAGCGGAGAAAGCCTGTTGTCACCAAGACCTGAAGCGTTCTGAGGGGCTTCGACCCAAGGAGTCTTGGCATCATGGTCATTCCCCGAGGCACCGTTCCTAAAAGGCCGTGTTGCACACTCATCCGCCTTTCAGATAGGGTGACCCGTGCTGGGCAGAGCCAAGGGGCAGATCCTAGAGCCTCGGACGGACAGAGGAATCAGAAGCGCATCGGTTTGGGGGGTTTGTTTGCTTTCTTAAGCCTGAATCACGGACAAAGCCCGCCACAGCTGTCCTTTCTCAAGGAGATGTCATTCCCAGACTGAGTGTTTGGATTTCAGCTCATTGTTTAATAGTTCTAGAATTCAAAGGGTCACCTCGAGGCAGGAAGGTTAGCACTCCATTAAGATGGATGGGAAGGTTCACACCTCTCACTTCTACTTTATTTCTTTGCTTTTCTTTCCATTTGCCTGCAGACTCAGTAAAGCTGAAACACATCCACAACAGCAGCCTGTTTTTATACCCACTGGGCTGAAAAGTTGATTTACTGAAGAATATGGCTTTTCCAGGAAAAGGAAAACTCCACAGAGAGTTTTAAAATCTGCAAAATACGACAGGATTATCAGAGGAATAAGAAATCTTACGCTAGAGCCTTTGGTTCTTAAATCAATCCCCAGAGAGGCTTTAAAGCTCGTGGGCTTCTTGGACGCTCTTCCGAACTGCCTTATAAATGTTCCTCAGACAATATCTGCTAAGAGATTGAGCTGAAAGTCAGCACCATTTATGTGAAACATGAGCGCTCTATTTCTGTTCCATTAGGCACTGCACATGCCGTGAAGCCTGGGCCCAGAGTTCCCGTTTGCTGAGTGCCCCCTCCAGGAAGGCCCCGTGCTGTACACAACGGGGGATCGTGGTTCTTCTCTTTTTCTCTGATGAAGGAAGGGAGTGTAGAACTTCCTCTGAGGCAAGACAGACTCTGAGAAGGAGCAGGGAAGAAGAAACAAGTTCATTCTAACGGGGGAGTTTAGAACAGCTTCTTGCAGGTGAGAGTCCAAACCATCTGAGGGAAGAAAGATGAACTGAGTTGGGGGACTCCTTTGACAAAAGAAGATAAACTGGGATGTGTAGCCTTGAGCTCTGAGCTGCTTGCTGCTCCCTGCAGTGGGTATGTATTGGGACATCTGCCAACCTCACCTCCCCTTTCCGAGGATGCAGAAATGCTACATTTCCTATAACCTTGAGGTTAAAATGACTGTGGCAGGTCCAGGGAGATAGCTCGGTGGTCTAAGTGCCTGCTTGGCAAGCACGAGGACTCGAGTTCAGTCCCTGGCACTGCATACCCTGCTGGCACAAGCCGGCCACTGAAACCAAATGTGATGGTAAGCCCTGTAAACCCAGCACTGGGGAGGCTGAGACAGGAGGATCACTGTGAGCCTGAGCTGCATAGTGAGATACTGCATCAAATAAATAAATAAACAAGAAGATTAAAATGACTGTGGCAAATTGAGGAAGAGTAGAGTGACATCTGACTCTTCTCGCTTCTCTCCTGTCTTGTTTGGGCAACTGAATGCTGAAGGACCAGCAAATACCTCTGAGGGGCCCTCAGAGCCAGTGGCTCCGTAAAGTGAAAGGACCAGGATTCTGGAACCAGTAGGCAGCTCTTGGGCCAATAAATGCCTGCTTGGACCAAGTGAACATGCATTATCCGTGCTGTGGCAGTAGGGGTGGCAAAGGGAGGGCTGCAAGATCAACGCCACCCCTGGCGCAAGCCCTTCAGCCAAATTAAGATCATACATCAATTTAAGTGGTGGTAAGGTTTGAATTAATAGATTGCAGCTCTGGGAAGAAGACGAGACCCATTCTCCCCACGTAGGTGGGCCCCCAGAGCCACTGCGGGAAGGGGTGAGGCAGGAGACGAAGGCTGGGGTAAACGAGGCAAGGATCTGTGTGAGAGGTGCCAGAGCTCACAAAAACCCAGAAAACATGAGCAGAACAGGGCCCAGAATGACTCCAGGGCACCTGAGCACGGTGACTGACCAGGGAGTGCTGTTTTAGTCTTTCATGCGGATCTGGCGGGAAGCCAAGTCACCCTTCGGTTGTACCGTTTGAATCTGGCAGGATCCCGAGGGAGTCCTTGATAGGACAGGTGCTCCATGCCTTGCTTACACAGGGGGAAGCCAGTCTGGGAATTTCAGATACGCAGCCTCCCTTCCCTTGTCCTAGGGCCACACAGGCTGCTCACTGGCTCACTGTGGCCTTGGAGCTGTGCCTTTCTGGCACCTGCAGTCATCTATACCTTCGCTGTCTTTTCTGTGCACCCTGTCCATGCTTTCTGCTCAGAGCATGAAGGTCTTGGAAGGAAGCCCTGAAGCCCCTCCATCTGGGAAGTTTCAGGCTGACAATCTGGGTTTTCGGCAGAATATTAGCAAAAGGGGGTAGAGTTACTGCAGTGAAGAGGATCCTTGGAGATTTCACGGCTTGTGGAAAGAGGAAGCAAACGTGGTGTGTTCTCATTTTATTTTATTTTACTTTGCAGAGTAAAAACAAAGGCAAAGACAAATAGGACATGCAAAGACAGAAACAAGGGAACATACAGCAATACATATGCTACAGACTTTCAAAACAAAAATAACTAATTAATGATGGCTATTATGAATTTTTATTGTCAAATCTGTTGCTCATTAACAGGTATGGTTATGCAAGATTGGATAAACAATTGAATATTAACACCTGTTTTCAATAAAACTTAATTTTTCTTCTTGTTCTGTTTATTTATTTATTGCCAATATTATTTTTCTATTACTTTTAATGAGAAATAACAATGCCACAGTTTCAAAACACGTTATAGTACACTCCCAATAACTGATACAATGCATATCGCTGTGCTCCTAGTAGTCATTCAGAGCACAGGATGCAGACATGATAATTTTTCAAATCATTATTGGTACAAAAATTTCTTCTCATTGAACTAAGAAAGTAGTTATAAAGTATACATAATCCAATGTTCCACAATCATAGTGGGTTTTCAGCAGAACTGGAAATGTCAGAAGCTATTGATTTAAGCCTTTTACAGCTCAGCATACTAACCTAGGTTTACTTTTTATGCCTCATGATTAAACTTTCCTGTTGGATGGTTAATGGCAAGTTAAAGCAAGACCTATATGACAAAACATGTAACTTTTATATCTCCCAAGGTCAGTCAAATCCCCTCAGGATTTACCTTGAAACCATGTACAGTGCTTTGTAGAACTGTTGTCAGTGTCAGCCATCTGGATTAGTTACGGTCATTGCTTGACCAGTTTGCTCTTTGTGAAAGTCTCTCTAGGTGACTCTCCTTAGGCACACTATACATCATCAGTCCCTCTCCTCTGTAGCCCCATAATTTCCCTGAACAGAAAATTTGGGAAACCACAGGGCTATAGGATGTTATTGCACAGGTTCTCTTATGTCCTGAGTCTTCACTGACCTTGAAGGGCTAGGGCCAAAATATTGGCTATCCTTATAGCCCTTCTTCTTCTCTAATATTTGGTCTGTAAACTTATATTCTTAATCCTCCAGAAGAGAAGCTTAGTGATACTATTACTCTATAACATAGGTACTTGAGCTTAACATCACTGTCTTTCTGAATATCAAATGTGTTGGACTTAACTTGGAATTGGTATATCCCATCAATCATTAATATTCTAATAAATCCCTATAGAATGTGATGAAAGCAGTTATACATTTTTATGCAGAAATTTAGAAATTTAACCATATACAGAATTGTAGCCAGTCAATCCTATGACATTTCTCCTTGTCTCTTACTCTCTTTAATACCATTTTTGTTCTCTTGAGAAACAACCACTTACTTGAGAGAGAGAGAGAGTATAGCAATAATTGAAATTACATAAGAAGCAGCACACATCTAAAAGAACAGAATGACAGGCATTCCAAGCATAATTTTAGTGTTACATATTGCTAACCCCAGTGTGAAAAACCCGCCTAAGCAGGCTCTTTATACTGTTGAGCTATCTCACCTGCCCCTAGTTTCTTAGTCTTTATAGCTCAGTAATATTCCATTGTATAAAAATACCATATTTTTTCAATTATTCTTCAGGTGATGTGCATTTTGGTTGTTTCCAAGATTTAGCTATCACAAATTGTGCTGCTATGAACATAGGTGAACAGATATCACTATGATATGGTGTTTTCAGTTCTTCTGGGAAAATTCCCAGTAGGAGATAGCTGGTTTGAATGGGATTTCCAGTTCTAGTTTTTTAAGGAGTCTCCACACTGCTTTCCATAATGGTTGCACCAGTCTGCATTCCCACCAGCAGTGGAAAAGTGTTCCTATTTCTCTACGGCCTCTCCAACATTTGTTTTTGGTTGATTTCTTTATGGTAGCCATTCTTTCTGGACTGAGAGAGAATCTAAATATTCTTTTAATTTGAATTTCATGAATGGCTAGTGATGTGGAGCATTTCTTCATGTATTGATAGGCTTGTTGAATTTCTTTCTCTGAGAAGTGTGTGTTCATCTCAGATACCCATTTCTGGATTGGATCTTTGAATTTTGGGACCTTAATGTTTTTACTTCTTTACAAATTCTAGATAGAAAACCTTTGTCTGAATATTTACTAATTAAAATTTTTTCAAAATTTGTGGGTTGTCTTTTTACTCTGTTGGTAATTTCTTTTGATGTCTTATTTTTGTGTGTGTGTGCCAATACCATGCTGATTTTATCATTGGAGCTTTGTAGTATAACTTTAGGTCAGGAATTGTAAGGCCTCCTGTCTTATCTTTGTTTGCTAGGATTGTCTCAATTACTATACGTCTTTTCTGGTTCCAAGTAAATTTTAGGAATGATTTCTCTGGGTCTGTGAAGTATGCTCATAGTATTTTGATTGGATTTACATTAAATCTGTATAACCATTTAGGGAGTATGGCCATCCTCACAATATTGCTTCTTTCTATCCAGAAGCAGGGAATATCTTCCATTTTCTGAAATCCTCCAGGATCTCTTTTTTCAGAGTACAGTAGTTTTCATTAAATAGGTCTTTTACTTCTTTAGTTAGGTTAATTCCCAAGTATTTCATTTTGTTTGGTACTATTGTAAAAGGTATTTTTTTTCTCTAATTTACCTCTCAGTGTGTTTTTAATCTGTGTAGAGGAACGCTATTGAGTTTTGCATGTTGACTTTGTATCCTGCTGTGCTACTGAATTTGCACATTAATTATAGCACCTTCTTGGTGGAGTTTATTGTGTCTTCCAAGTAGACTATCATGTCATTGGCAAATAATGATAGTTTTACTTCTTTTTTTAAGCCTACTCTTATTTCTTTTATTTCTCTCCCTTGTCTAATGGCTGTAGCTAATAATTCCAGAGCTATATTGAATAAGAGTGGTGATAGAGGACGTTCTTGTCTTGTGCCAGATCTGAGAGTAAAAGATTTCAATTTTTCCCCATCCAGAATTATGTTAGCTGTTGGATCGTCATAGATGTCTGTTGTCAAATTGAGATAGAGGCTATCTGTTCTAATTTTCTGTAGAACTTTGAACAACAATGAGTGTTAGACTTTGTCAATAGCCTTTTTTATTTTTGCATCAAATGAGATAATTATGTGGTTTTTTTGATTTGGCTCTATTGATATAGTGTACTACATTTATAGATTTGTGTATGTTGAACCATCCTTACATTCCTGGAATGAATCTTACCTGGTGATGATGAATAACCTTCTTAAGGATTTGCTGTATTGTATTTGTGAAGATTTTATTGAGGATTTTGGCATCTATGTTCATGAGAGAAATCGGCCTATAGCTCTCTTTCTTAGTTGCATCTTTCTATGGTTTTGGTATCAGCGTAATACTTGCCTCTAGGAATGTTTTGGGGAGGATTGCTTCCTTTTCTATTTCAATGAAGAGTTTGAGGAGCATTGGGATGGTATCTTCTGTAAATTTCTTGTAGAATTCAGCAGTGAATCCATCAGGTCCTGGAATTTTCTTTGTCAGTCGGTTTTTATTATATCTTGTATTTCATTGGCTGTTATTGGGTTATTGAGATTTCTTATATCTTCTTCTTCATTCAGCTTTCATAAACTGTACCTTTGTAGGAATCAGTCCATTTCAGCTGTGTGTTCAATTCTGTGAGACTAAAATTTTCAAATTAGCTATTGATGATCTTTTGGATCTCCACTGGGTTTGTGGTAATATCACCCTTTTTATTCCTTATTGATTGAATTTGAGTTTTTTCTTTCCTCTTTTTGATGAGGGCCTTATCAATTTTGTTTAATCATCTTTCAAAGAACCAGCTTTTTGAATCATTAACTCTTTGTATTGTTTTCTTTGTCTCGATCAAATTAATTTCTGCTGTAATCTTTATAATTTCCTCCCATCTTTGGTCTTTGGATTTCGTTTGCTCTTCCTTTTCTAGTCGGTTTGCATGTTGCATGAAAGTATTTGTTCCATTTCTGTTTTCTTTATGTGTGAGTTCAGGGCTATAAATTTCTAAGAATTGCTTTCATTGCATCCCATAAATTTTATCAGGTTGTGTTTGGATTTTCATTAAATTATAAACATTGTTTAACTTTTTGTTTAATTTCATCTGTAACCCACTGGTGGCTGAGAAGCGTGTTGTTTAATTTCCATGTGTTTCTGGGGTTCTTGTGATTTCTTTGCCATTTATTTCCAGTTTCATTGCACTGTGGTCAGATAATATACATGGTGTAATTTCTGTTTTCTTGCATATACTTAAGCATGACCTATGCACTAGTACATGGTCAATTTTGGAAACTGTCCCATGTGAAGCTGAAAAAAATGTATATTCAGAAGTGTTGGGTGGAACACTCTCTGTATGCCCACTAAGTCCAGTTGTTCCAAGATATTCTTCAGTTATGCTACTTCTTTGCTAATTTTTTGTTTGCTCAGCCTATCTTTTTGGGATGAAGGGGTATTGAGGTCTCCTGTTAAGATTGTGGTATTGGAGAGTAGATTTTTCCTGTCCATTAAGATTTGTCATATATAACTTGGTGCTCCCATGTTGGCTGCATACATATTGATGAGTGTTACCTCTTAATCTTTATTTTTTCCACTAACCCGAATGTAGTTGTCTTCTTTATTTCATTTGATCAGTCTTGGTTTGAAGTTTAGACAGTCTGCAAACAGGATTGATACTCCTGCTTTTTTTTGAGGTGCTGGGGCATGTAGTATTGTTTTCCATCCTTTAATGTTTAGCCTATGAGTTTCTTTATGAGGTAAGTGTGTTCCTTGTATACAGCATATTGTTGAATTTTGCTTTCTTATTCACTTTGCCAGCCTATTTCTTTTAATTGGAGAACTGAGTTCATTTATATTGATGGTTATAATTGAAATGTGCTGACTTATGATGACATGTCTTTTACTTATGACTGCTCCTTTTTCTCCTGTTTAATTGGTTGCCCTATTTGGTGTGTTCTTTCTGGTCTCATTTGTAGAGATCAGGTCATTTTGGTCTCCCTCTAAAATATTTTTTAGTAGTCTGTGTAGGGTTGGCTTTGACATCATGAAATTCTTTAGTTATTCATTGTCATGGAAGTATTTCACTTCTCTCTCATACTTGAAAGAGTTTTGTCGGGTAGAGAAGTCTGGGCTGGAATTTGTTTTCATGGAGGACTTGAAGCACTCTGCTCCATGCTCTTCTTTACTTCATGGTTTGTGGAGAGAAATCTGTTGTTATTCTCATGGGGTTTCCTTTAAATGTGATCTGTTTCTTTTCTCTAGCAGCTTTTAGTGTATTATTCTTCTTCTGGATTTCTGGTATCTTGACCATTATATGCCTGGGCACGTTTTTAGTTGGGCTGATGTTACTTGGAGTTCTGTATGCTTCAGTTACCTGAATGCCAGATTGTTTTCTCATATTTCGGAAGTTTTCTGCTATTACTTCTGCCCATATTCTTTTTATATCAGTTTTATTGTCTCCTTTCTCATTGATTCCTATTAATCTCATGTTGCTCATTTTTGCATCATTTGCAGATGTTGAATTACTTTTTCTTGCATCCTGGTTGCTTTTATGAGATCTTTTCTTACCTTTTCACTAGCTGTGACTATGTTTTCAAGATCTGAAATTCTATCTTCACTTTCATTCATGCAGTGTTGCCAGCTTGTGACTAAGATTTTCTTTTATTTATCTCTTTGAACCTATTTTGTGTGATCTATTTCTTTCCTATATTGCTCCTTCAAGGATTCCATCATTTTTATATTCTCCTCCAATTTTTTATCAGTGTTTTCTTTAGAGGCATTTATTAAGTCTTTCATTATAGTTATCCTTTCCTTTTCTACTTCAGAGGTTGTTTCGGCTCTCATTTCCTCTCTAACTTTCTGCAGTTGTTATTTTACTTCAGACGCTATTAATTTAGGGATGACTTTTTTTTTCTTCAGAGGTTATTTCTGATCTGATTCCCTCTATACTTTTCTGCAGCTTTTTTTTTTTTTTTTTTTTTTTTTTTTTTTTTTTTTTTTTTTTTTTTTTTTTT
>PVJA010011627.1:0-54214 GCA_004027025.1 Myocastor coypus | reverse complement strand
GCTTAAATACCATAGTCTTAACAGGCTACAATTTTGTATTTCCTTGAATTTCCAAATATCTGTGTAAAAATTGTGTAACTGCTTATATCACATTCTTTGTCAGTGTTTTGCCAGAGAGTAGGGAAGCCAGTAAGGAGAGGCCAGGCATGAGAAGTTTAGAAACAGCCCTCCTCTTTATTTTTTCAGCTTTGAGAGTTGGTCACTTGACAGCATGCATTTCCCATTGTTTTTTACACACAGAATTCACGTGAGTCAGAAACTGCAGGGTGTGAAGGAAAAGTCTGGGGAGAACCATGGGGCCAGGCTCAGTTGGGGGTGTTCTGTGTTGTGGGGCTGGCATCTGGGTGCCATCATCACTGTCTGTGTGTTTGACATGGCTGGTGGTGATGCGGGGGCTGCTGCTTTCACCTTTGTAAGGAGACTCCAGGTGCAATGTGGCCAGGAAAAATACCCATGGCAGCCTGTGTGCAGAATAGAAATCTGTTCCCTGAAGGGTATGGGGCTGTGATGCGCTTTCTGGGACATCCCTCTCACCTTTCCTAGAGAGTCACAATGGCTCCCATGTCTCCTTTAGTCCAGAGGTGAGGCTTCTCTTGGAAGTCAGTCAGGGCTCTCTTTCCTGGTGGGCACACTCAGAGTGTGGTTTGAACAGATGTGCCCTTAGCAGCTTTTCCATCCTAAGGCCCTGGTTACTCTTTGTCATTGGCCTCATTTCTTTCTCTTCAGCAGTTAAGGGGCTGAATTTCTGTTCCCAATTCCCTATTCGATGCAGGGAACAGCCTGTGTTACTGAGCATGGGACCTGGTTGATCAGTGCTCGAATTTTCTTACAGTACAAAGGAAAGCTGCAGAAGCCTTTCTGGGAGGAAGGTGAGGTAGACAGCCAAAGAGTTCATGTGGCAGATCACTACAGGCTTTGCCCTGGGCCACGTTCCAGCCCCTTTTTATGTTTTATTTTGAGATAAGTTCTCAGTAAATTGCTCAGGCTGGACTTAAACTCCTGATCCTCCTGCCTCAGCCTTCTAGAGTGCCGGTTTTACAAGAGCTGTGCTGCCACGCCCAGCTCGGATGTGAAACTTTATTTTTTATTTGTTAACTTTTTAAACTATTTATTTACATTATGGCTGGCTCAGCCTGCCCTGGGAGTGGCTGCTAGAACAGCATATGGTGCTGGGGATTGAACCACAGTCCCTGAGGTTGCCTAAGCTTTCCTAAGCAGGCGCTTTAGATGCTGAACCATCTTGCTAGCAAGATGTGAAGCTTTAGAGCAGGAATAACGATATGTCAGATGGTAACCAAAGTGGACAGCAAAAACTGTCATTAACTGACTAGAGCTAGGATCTTATGAAAGGCAGGAAGAGAACAGACCAGACAGGAGGAAGGGAAAAGGAGAGGGAGAGGGCAGGGTGGGGAGGAGATAATCCTGGTACTTGTCGGAGGTCTGGGGAACTCAGTTTTTATCTGTGCTCACTTTATTGCCATTTATTCCTTCCCCCAAGGGCAAACATCTCTTGAGTTTCCCAGATGCCAGTTACTATGATAGACAGTGGTGCTCACGGTCTGCTGGGGAACACAAAGGTGAGGCATGGTCACTGCTTACTACATTCTTGTCACCAGCCACTTGGGCGCATAGGGTCCAGCTCAGCTGCTCGGTGCAGATGAGATCAAAGGAGGCCATCTATTGGGGCAGAAAGGGAAAAGAATTCATTCAAAGCTAGCTCCAAGGACACGGAGGGGCCTGCTTTGCTCAAAGCACTGTCTCCCTGTTTACAGATGGGCAAAGGGTAAGGAACAGCGGGGAGGGCTGGCGGAGGGACCACGCAGATCTCCACACCTGCTCTCTCGCTCCCAGAACCTTCAGCTCATCCTCTTTCTTGTGGAAAAGAAACCAGGCACCTGGTTTCTGTGTATCCTGTCGCTGCTTGTAGGCTGAGGGGAGGAGGCGTGGGCCGTGGGCTGCTGGGCGGGTAGGGCGACTGTTTATCTCAACAAGGACATACCTGATTTTCATAGTTCCCTCTTACCGTGCCAGTTACCTTCTGATGTATGTTTCTGCTCTCCAGCAGGCACCGTGGCCACACAGCATGGGGTAGGAGTCGGTAGTGGGGGCAAGGGAGGCGTGGTGACACCTTGTCCTCATAAGCCACCGCATGAGGAAGAGCATGCTTTGCTGAGATGTGGAACACAGGTGCGGCAAGCTGCGACGGAGAGCGTAAAAGGAGCCAGCCTGGTAGGTGGAAGAATGTGAATCACTGCCTCCCGACTGGGGCACCAGGTGACAGCAGGAGGGATCCATCCACACCATAAGGTGGGATCCAGGGAGGTGAGACACGCTTCCAGCTCCACCCAAGCCTGCATCCCAGGACCTACTAGAGCACCTGGCATGTGGGAGGGGCGTACCAGGTACCTGTGGGGCAGGCCGTAACCCAACCAGTTGCCGGCTCACTGACCCACAGCCTTCTTCCTGTCACCTGGTGCTCACTGCACACCCTGCCCTCTCCAGCGCCAGACGGAGGTGCTTTGCAGTGCCCTTGTGAGCTGCGCCTGTCCCTGGAGGTTCTCCATAAATATAAATGACAGACATTAAAGTTATTAATAATATTCATATAGTTTCCATATTGTATTAAAGAATATAATCGACATTGTAGGTAGACATAAATAGGTAATAGACCAGAGACTTCCAGGACAGTTTGAAAATAACAGTAACGGTGCCTGCTGGAGAGCAGAAACATAAGCATTCCTGCACCTCAGCCACCCGGCCTGCAGTCCCCCTTTCTGTTCCTCTGAATCCCCGTGACTATGCCCTCCTTCCTGAGCTCTGGGCCTGCACATCTCTGTGAGTGTCACAAGCACCTGGCTGTTTGCCTGGTACTGGATTTCCAGGCTGAACTTTATGAGACTCAGTGTGTCACACACAGACAGATCTGAGGCTCAAGGAGCACAGGGAGGGAATGGGCTGTGTAGGGAGAGAAAAGGAGGCTGAGCAGGAAACTCTGAGCACCGCCGCCACCGCTGCCACCACCGAGGATTGAGGAGTGGGAGACAGCAGCGGCTATGGGAAGGGCAGTCCAATGCACCCAGCTTCCAGCGGGCACATCTCTCCAGCTCCTGGTCCCCACACTGTGGACACAGCGTAGGACAGCAGCAGGGATGTGGTACACAATGGAGCATTTGAAAATGAAAAATGCCCTTGTCTTTCCCATCAAAATAGATGCTCTGCTCTGCTAATTCCCATGTGCCATAACTGTAGTCCTCCCAGGTACCAAGTTCTCTTCTCCCATTTCTATCTACCCATCCATCCACTCGGCAGGCCTGATCCCAAAACCATTCCCACACTTCAGAATTTTGCTATTCACAAACTCCTCTTACAGCACTCAAAATCTGTAGACATATAGCAAAGTCACCTCATGGCCCTATTAGACTAAATGCCTGGAGGCAGGGACACAGCTGGGGCCTCTGTGTCACCCAAAGGCCCCAGTCTAACTGAGCTGATGTTCCCCAGTTGCAGGCCTGTGTTAAGCACAGACACCCCCTTGTTCCCTGCAGTATGGCAGTGACTTAGGCCCTGTCTGAACATAAAAAATAAAAGGATTGGAGGTGTAGCTCAGTGGGAAGGCCTTATGTTCAGTCCTTAGTCACACACACACACACACACACACACACACACACACACACACAGTTTGGGGGATTCTGAAACCTGTGGCTACAGGACCAGCCACATCAGCCACCAAAGAAGGTGGCTTCAAGGTCCCAGTGATTCCCCGAGGATCTGAAAGGTTTTGGAAAAGCATTGAGGGGAAGACTACTCCAAGGTGACAGAACAAGGCCTGGGAGTCCCACCCCTATGCTGCCCTTTGAAGACTAGTTTAGCTATTGGCAACTGCCTAGCCAGTAGAATTTTGGGGCTCCATGGGGAAGATGCTCCATCTTTCCTCTATTTATGTCTTCCCTCAGATGGCCTGCTCTATTGCTCCAAAGATTTGCATAGTCAAAAACTAACTCTTTAGACACAAGACCTTTGGGTTCCTAAAAATACAAATATCCCTAAGAGGGTGCTATTGGCTTTGTGGGAGTCAGGGAGAGATGGTGTGCGCAGGCTTCTGCAGAGGCAGGCTTCTAAGAAAAAAAGCAGAGGAAGTCACTGTGAGGAGCTGCAGAGCGAGGGTAGAAAGGGCGGTGACTGGAAGGAGACAGCAGCACCAAGAAGCAAAGACAGTCAAGGATTTGGGAGTCTAATAGCCAGACATGGTGGCGCACGCCTGTAATCCCAGCACTCTGGGGCTGAGGTAAGGAGGATTACAAGTTTGGGCCCAGTATGTGCAACTCAGTGGCTTAGGCCCTGTCTGAACATAAATAATAAAAAGGGTTGGAGGTGTAGCTCTGTGGGAAGGCCCTGTGTTCAGTCCTCAGTCACACACACACACACACACATACAAACACACACACACAGTTTGGAGGTTTCTAAAATCTTGGTGTCCTGTCAGAATGTGGGCTGGGAAGATAGCTCAGTAGAATAAGCACTTGCCTGGTAAGTGTAGGGTCCTGAGTTCAATCCCCAGTACGGGGTGGGGGGTGGGGAACGTGGAGTGGCTGTGGAGTGCTGCATCCTACTCCTGCCCCTGCTCCTGCCCCTGCCCCTGCTCTGGAGCTTCTTGGAACTTCCTTCACCTTTTTGTTCATTTACTACCAGCAAAGCCACCCAATAGTTCTTGCTGTTATTAGCGTCTGGCAAGATCAGGAGGCAGGAGAGGACACATGGATGGACCAAAGAGAAAGGGCCAGATAGCCACCACTCCAGATGTAAGGTCAGGCTCCCAGCTGGTCTCTCTCCCAGCTCCCATCCCTGCTGACTGAGGTGTTCAAAGCAGCGTAGCAGGACAAAGCTAAGTTCACATCTCCCCAGCTCCTAGTTCTATGGCCCTGAACAAACTCTTCCCCTCTCTGAACCACAAAGTGGCGATTGTCATATGAATGAAGAGGGCTGAAATGATAGTAAGTGAGGTGAGGAAAAGTTTGTAGCATCCCTAGTGTGGGGTCCCAAAACACAGTAGACACTTAGAGCGGGTTGTCCTTCTCTCCCTCCCTCTAGACTCTTCCATTTCATTATTCAAAGATCCCTAGGGTTTTTCTAAAATGTTCTTGGCTATACACCGTGCACCACTGTACTGAAAACCCTCAAGGAGGGGTAAAATGTATGATTTTCCAGAGAGATGAAAGTTAGATTATTTTTGTATGCTCATGTGTATCAGTTTTAGAGAAAAGCCAGCCTGCATAGCCGAGCAACACTTCCAGCTTTCTTCTTCTCCAGATTGTACTTTATTTTATTAAGAGCAGAGTAAGAGCCTGATTTCCCTCCTTGGATACTAAAAAAAGACAAATTAGCCAGAAGGAAATTCTGCTGAGACTGTATTCTGTTCAGTATTCGAGATCCTGAGCTCCAAGATGGCTTCCTGTGACCTTGAGCAGCTGCAGCCGTGCCAGGGGCTGCATCCCAGCCCTTTGTGGCTCACAGCTGGGTCAGCAGGACAGAGCCCCCAGGCCAGCCCAGGGCCTGGCTGGTAGAGCAGCACATGCAAAATTAGAGTGACCCTGAGCACAGAGCCAGGACGCGCTGTCCTTCAGAGCAGCACGTACTACTTGGGGACTCACAGCTTCACTGGATGTGAGCATTGTCCCCCACTCTGGTCCTAGAGACCTTACACTGAGGGCAGGTTTTAGAGGTGGGGGCCAAAAGATGACCGAGAGCATGGCCCCCACCCTCCTAGCTGTTCAACACACTCTGGCTTAGGGTTTTTACCAATTTTGGATGCGGTTAGAAATCAGGGCAAGTATGGACTTTGACTCAGAAGAACATTTCATGTATGAAACAAGACAACAGAGGAAACCCATGTGGAGGGATGCATCCTTGAAGGCAGAGAGCTGAGCAGGACGTAACGGTGGGGAGGTGTCCGGAGACCGTGGAGAAGCATGAAGGACTCTTGTGACTTTGATGGGGAAAGGCTTTGCCTGCACAGGGACCTGTGTTCACCAGTGCTTGGAAATAAGGGAGAGCAGGTGTGCTCATTGGGGGAGGTGGGACCTTGGCAGGAACTCAGAGCCCCGTGACTAGGTCCTGCTCTGTCTCTTAGCGTCCTTCCCAGCAGCAGATGGGGGTGGAGTTTGCAGTGAAGTGTGGCCTTTCCTTAGGCCTGGCAAGGGGGGAGGGAGCCCTTAACACTGACCCTCTAGGCAGTGGTTGGTAAGGAAGGTCAGAAAAGACATTGGGGGTCAGGGAGCCAGGAAAGACTTGGCTAGCGGGGTCCTCCAAGGAGCGCTGCTTTGCCCTGGAATCCAGTGTGTGAGGGTCTGGAGTTCAAAGTAGAAGGAGCCCACTTGCCATCAGAGCTGACAAGTCCAGGGATGGTGCTTTCACCTGCCAGCCGCTCAGTTACTCTCTGGGAACAGGTCTCTGGCAGAAGTGTCAGCAGGGAAAAATTAACATGGAGAGACAGCTGTGGGAATCTCCTGTATTCTGGACATGGGTATCCTTACTTCTACTGAGAGGAATAACTCCCTACAGCAGATATGTTAGTTGTTAGCAGGGAAAAATTTGATTGAACAGTGATTCCATGAGCAGATCAGTGTGAATGTGGATACCTGGTGTTATCCTCAGTTTCAGCTCATCCCTAAGCTGAGCCACCCTAGAATCCAGGGGGGCCCAGAATGACCACAGGCCTGGCAGGAAGTCAGCCTACCAGGGCTGCCTGGGCTGGAGAAAATGTTTCCCACATGCCCACTCAGTTGAGACATAATGACCTGGTCAGCAGGAAAGGGGGATTGAGTCTGCTATGCATGGGCTCCCGAACTACACTAAGGGGCGGTAATTGCTTCAGCCCAAGAGAGCAGCAGTAGCAGCGGTGGCAGCAGCAGCAGCAGCAGGAGCAGCGGCAGGAGCAGCAGCAACAGCAGCGGCCATGTCCGTTTGTGAAGCACGTATCACACCAGACGCTGTGTGAAGCAGTTTCTTTCACACCTTTCATTGCTAAATCCATAACCCCACCAGGTGTAGGCTAGCTGCTTGTGCAGAGTCAGGCCTGTGGCAGGACCCGTGCCAGGCTGTCTCTCAGCATCACACACAAGGATGGGAAAGAGAACACGAAGAACAAAAAATATAGAACACCAGTGTCATCAAAGCCAATAGCAGCTAGCAGGCAGATTGTGCAGCGAGGGAGCCCAGGACTCCAGTGACCTTGGCTAAGACAAAAATATGGCCACACCAGGCTCTTTTAAGCATCAGGAGCAGGAGCTGACTAGTACCCACAGGGCATGCGAACAAGGGCGACACAGACACGTCCCAGCTCTGAGAGGAGCCATCCGTGGTGGGAAGACCACCTGAGACATCACTGCAGGTCCCAGTGCCGCAGTGGGAGCTCAGGGTGTGTAGTGTCTCCTCTAATCCAGGCCAGCTACGGTGTGTGGAAGGCATGGGGGTGGGGAGCAGCCACGGTGCTGGAATGGGGGTGCTGTGACTTCCCATGGCTCATCTCATCTCCTAGGGGCTGTTCTCTCACCTGTAAAATGAGCAGGGTAATGTTGACTTCCCCATTTGGCCATAAGGATTACGTGAGATGACATAAATAAGCGAGGCTGGTGCTTGGCAAACCATAGGTGCTCAATAAATATACATTTTTCTCCATCCTCCTTCAGAAGAATTTTTAGAGGCTGTGTAGATCTTTTGGAAGCTTTATGTAAATTTATGTGAAGTGACATTCGATGAAATCACCCATCTGTGTGATCCCTTTAATTCTACCTGCAGCTTCAGTAAAATTGAAATTTAAATCATACATTTTATTTAATGGTACAACTTAGATGTCGGGAGGAAAAAAGAGAGGGGAAAAAACTGTACTGAGAAGAAAAGAACTTGGTACTAAAAATAACTACTTCAAGGGTGAAAGAGCTTTTGTTAAATGGACTCTTATCCTTCAAAATGAAAAAAAGCCAAATTAATTGAAAGATTTGCATTCAAATCAGGTTTTGAAAGAGATGATGGCTTGCATTTGGGGTCTTCAATTCTATACTAAAATTCTATTTGTTGTATGCTTTTTTCCACTATTTCTCTTGCATGTTATTATTTTTTTCAGTTACTGTTATCTTACTATATGAATATATTAAAGATTATATGTAATGATTAATTATAAAGCCAAATTGTTGAGCAATTCTGGTAAAATGATTTTAGGCTTTTTAATTCTTGGGTACTGGCAATCAAACTTAGGACCTCACACTTGCCAGGCTGTCAGGAACTGTACCACTGAGCCGTATTACGTAAGCCCTATTTCAGGCTTTTGACCTAAGTACCTAAAAAATAGATGTCTGCCTATCTTAAAAAATAATTCATTCATTCATTCATTCATTCATTCATTCATTCATTGGCTGGGGCTGGGGAGATAGCTCCGTGGCACAAGTGCCTGCCTGGCAAGTGCAAGCTTGTGAGTTCGAACCCTGGTCCAGCTAAAAAACAAAATAAAACAAATATTCATTGACTAATACATTTATTTTTTGTGGTACTAGGGATTGAACCTAGGGCCTTTGTACTGAGATACCTTCCCTGCTGTCTTGAGAGCATTGCTAGGACAAAATATCCAACACCCAGAATTAAGGAAGGAAAGGCTCACAGCTTGTGGAGGTTTCAGTCCATACGTGGCTGGCTCCAAGGCAGGGTGGTACGTGGTAGAGGGCAGCGGTTCATGGCAGAGCAAAACAGCAAGGGGAAAACAGTAGCAGTAGGGGCAGAGGAGCAGCAGGAGCAGAGGAACAGCAGGTGAGCAGGCCTCCCTTCCTTACACTGCTTTTAGGCTACCCCCATCCCCAGCCCCCAGGGCTAATGTAGCACTCACACCAATAATCCCAGCAGCACTCAATCAATCATCCCAGCATTGGATCATGAATTAATCACAAATTCTAGAAGCTCACCTGGGGCTGAGGATATAGCTCAGTGTTTTAAGCGCCTGCCTGGCAAGTGCAAGGGCCATAGTTTGATCCCCAGTACCACATTCTTATAATCCCAGTGCTGGGGAGGCTGAGACAGGAGGGTCACTATGGGTCTGAGCTGTATAGCGAGATCCTATACCAAATAAATAAAAAAAGATTTTAAAAAACCCCAAAAACCTCAAAGCCCACTCCAGTGACTGCAGGAGGCTTTGGAGGGACAACTAGACACAAACCACAATCACAGCCTATTTTATTTTTTTATTTTGAGATGGGTTGCTAAGCAAACCAGGCTGGTCTCAAGGTTGTGATTCTCCTGGTCAGCACGGAAGCCAGCCTCCCTCCCCACAAATTATATTAATGTTGGACTTAACATATTAGAAGTAATTCCTAAAAAAAATCACTAATAGCTGGATTGGTGGTACATGACCGTAATGTCAGCACTTGGCAGGCTAAGGGAAGGGAATCATGGGTTCAAGGTCAGCCTGGGCTCCCTGATCCTTCCTCAGAAAATAAAAACAAAAGCCTGGCATGCCAGTACACACTCGTAATCCCAGTGCTCAGGAGGCTAAGGCAGAAGATTGCCATTGGCTCTAGTCTAGCCTGGGCTACAACGTGAATAAATGCAAGGCCAATCTGAACTACATAACCAGACCCTATCTCAAAAAACCCCAAACCAATCAACCAAACCCAACCCAATGGAGTCCCCTCCCAAAAGCATAAACAACAACAAAATATAGAAAATTATAAAGAGGGATCCCATTGCCAATAATAGCCAAATTAAATTGGTAAAAGCTTTCTATATACTGAGGATACTACTAACCTTAAATAGGCTATACACTTTATATGTAAAATTAAGAATTTGTATAAAATCATAATTTGTCCTCATTATTTACAGTTTTACATGGTACACATCTTTCCAGTGAGAATCTTTCTTAGTTTTTTGGTACTGAGGATCAAGTCCAGGGTCTCACCCATATTAGGCAAGTGCTCTCTCACTGAACTACAAACCCAACCTAAAACTTTCATTTTTATACAGAAAAATCTACCATTGCTTTTTATCTGAAATTTTGTGTGTTATCAAGGTCTTTCCATCCCCAAATCATGAGGTTTCACTTAGTTTTCTACTACTTTTATAGTTTCATTTTTATGTGAACTTTTGATGATATTGTTGAATTTTATTTGATATAAAAAGAAAGTTTGGATTGAGTCTCACTTTCTCTAAATTGCTAAGCCAGTGCTTTCCATGAGCATGTCTTGAATAATCTATCTCTCCTGTACAGAAAAGTTCTTTTCATAATGTACTTAGTTTCCATATGCAGAACTACACTTGAGTTTGATGGGCCACTCTAGGACCTCCCCATCTAATCTTACAGCTTTGTTGATTGGGATGTTTAAGGATACTTTTTTATCTGGTAAGTCAGTTTTGCATGTGAATTTTTCCCCACAATTATGTTTATTAAAAATTGACAAAACTTGTACAAAAAATACCCCCAGTCTCTTCTGCATCAGTCACCTTGGGAAGCGTTATCACCTGGGACTCCCTTGTCCTCTGCCACGTCCACAGCCACGTCCTCTTCCTTGACTTCAGCCTCGACCTCTTCCTGCCACAGCTTCCCTCTTCTTAGATTTCACCTTAGGTTCAACATCCACAAGTAGCACATCCAGAGGCAAGTTGTCTGGCAGAATGAAATAGCGAATGTTATTTCTTCGAATGCTCAAGGTTTCCAGCTGCACCGGCTCTCTGTTCTTCAGGGTCATCTTCACAGCTTCACAGTGTGTGTTCATGCTGACGTTTACACCTGTGATTGTTCCACGGACCTGTGTTCCATTCTTCAATTCAATGGTGACAGTTTCATAACTCAGTTTCATCAAAAATCTCACGGGCTGCATCCTAGCGGCACTAGCAGCTGTTTGACCCGGTTGCGTGTAAAATACAACGAGCAGCACCCAACAACCCAGCGTATCAATCTTGCATGTGAATTTTGAGGGGCAAAAATAATACAATAGTTTATAAGCAAACTACTTTACAAAACCATATTTAAAAATTAAATACTATATATAGAAGAGAGGGAGGGAAAGAGAGGAGAAACATGAAAAAGAAGAAGGGAAAGGAGGAGAAAAAGCAAGTGGGCAAGGAGGGAAGATAAAAGGTAAAGAATGAGAAAAGAGAAGCCACATTTCTCTAAGAGTCAAGCAGTGAAGGTTGAACTCATTACCATCAGAACTGCTATCCAAAATTGGCTTCCAGTGAAATCAAAGCAGAAAGGAGGAAGGTGAAAGTCCTTTAAGTTGAAATATAATATTAAAGAATTAGCAGTTTTTCCCTGAAGAAAATTGTCTCCTCTGCAAATGAAGGAGCCGGGTCTATGTAAGAATGGAAAATAAATAAATAAATAAATAAATAAATAAATAAATAAATAAATAAATAAGACTAGACCGGAGAAGAGAGCCCTTTGGGAGGCAGTCTCTTCCCGGTGGTTGCATGACCAGGACCCTCTGGGCTGATGGGAACTCCTCCACCCTTGGCTCTTTGCCCAGGCTTCAGCAACGTGGGCTGAAATGTCATTCTGTCTGCAGCTGGTGGCGGAGAGCTCTGCTGCACAGGGGGCGGGCATCCAGAGCCTCAGCTCCAGTAGCTCCAGGGCGGCCTGGAGGCCTGCGCCTGTCAGAGCTCATGGACCCCACTGTGCGCAGCCAAGTCCAGGGTGGGAGGGTGGTGCTGAGCAGAACAACTTCTGTGCTTGAGAGATGTACTCAGCAAGCTACCTCCTAAGTTAGTCCCTGGCTCCTATTTTATCCTCTGAAATAATATTTTTTTCTCTCACTCATTTGTTCAAAAATGTCAAAAATGAGTGTAACATTTTTTTTTTTCCAGCTATGTGACATGAAAAGAACCACATGAGAGGAGTCTGGAAACAAGTTAGGCTTCTGTTTGGGAAGAAAGTCTGGACTTCTTGGCAACGATTAAGAGGAAGATATGCCTGGATGACCCAGGTCCTCGTGTTCACTGTAGCCTGAGGGAGAGACAGATGCTACGTGAGTAACCAGAGGTCAGGTAGATGGAGCTGCCTCATGATGCCAAGTATAGGGTGGTAAACGGTGCATGGTTTATATAAATCAATGCATGCAAATGGTGAAAAATTGTATAAGAATGCATAATACTTGGGAGACTGAGGCAAGAGGACTGTCATGAGTTTGAGACCAGTTCTGTATCCTGGGCTACAAAGTGAATTCAAGGCCAGCTTGAGTTGCATAGTGGGACCCTGTCTCAAAGTAAACTTCTAATAATACCTCTCTGGTGGATAACAAAAGTCTCTTAACTTTATGAGGTATGTAAATACTTGAAAAGGCGGATGGAGAGATAGTTCAGTGGCATAAGTGCCTGCCTGGAAAATGCAAGGTTCTGAGTTCAATCCCTGGTCCCACAAAAAACAAAAACAAAACAAAAAAACTTTGTAGATACATAAATATTTTGCAACCAGGCTGTGACTTGCATATTTATGAAAGTGCAGACAGTAAAAACTAAAATTGTTTTCACTTTATTTCATGTATTTAGTATAGGGTCTACCGGGCCTACAGGGTCTCACTACACAGATCACACTCATAGTGATCCTCCTGTTTTCAGCCTTCTAAGCTGAAATTATAGGGATTATAGGCTCATGCTACCACACCCAGCTCTGAGGCTGGCATGGCTAGAATTATTTTTAAACATTCAGTATTTTTAAGATCAATCAGCAGTCTGGAGTTTGAGTGGGCTTTGCCGCTGTCATCTAATTTTGCTGCGCTGATGTGAAGGAGAGACGGGTGGTAGCAGGTGCCCTCTGTGTGAGGTCTGCTCATCCACATCTGCAGGAGTGTGAGCCCTTTGGTTGGCACGGGCATCCCCTGGATGGAAGGAAGCACCCTTGAAAAAACTCTCAGCACTCTTCCATGAAAGTCTGGGACCAAGCTAGGGGAGGTCTAACCTGCAGGAAGGACAAGTAGCTAAATATAACTGGGAAAGGGGGTGGTCTCGACCAAGCAGGTGGCTGGCCACACCGTTGCTGTGTGCCGTCAGCATCCCTGGTCTACCAGCAAGCAGCAGAACATGCAGAACGCCCCTGGGCCTCTGCTCCCTGTTGGCACACACTGCCCATGGCTTGCATTGTCAGAAATGCGGCAGAATTCACAAGTTGCAAGCCACAGCTCTTTGTTTTAAGATGAGTAAGCCAGGGCTTCCCCCTCCTTTGCTTTCTTTTTCTGGCTCTGAATAGGTCTGTGCGTACATAGCAGATGGTTCTCTGACGAGGCCCAAATGCACTCAGTCTTTGGGGAAAGAACTACAGCAAGAAGGACTGTTATTCCAATCTGATAAGGCTTTCTATTTTCAGCTAGAAAAATGAGTGTCTGTAAGTAGAAAAGGGTGAAAAAATTGGAAAGTGAAAGGAACAAAAGCAGTCAATACTTCCCTGAGAGTGGATTTGGGGAGTTTTTAAGTATGCAGAGTGTGTCTACCTCCAGGCACCGGTGTCTTCCATGGCTCCAGAGCCACAGCAAAACAAACACAGGCAAAGCAGTGAAATACAGACCCAAAGGTCAGAAGGGGACTGTCAGCCTCAGAACAGGGCTTCTAACTGAGGAAGTTGGCATGGATCAGAAATGGGAAGCACTGAACAGGGAGCTTCCAAGTGTTTCTATGACTTTTACTCCTTAGACATTTCTTGTTTTCTTTAGAAAGCAAACGAGTAGTGGGTAACTGGGTGTGTTTTATTGGCAATAACAAGGACTATGGAATGAGACCACTGGGGTTAGGCTACCCAGCTGCTCACTTACAAATGGCATAGCCATGGCAAGCTATTGAACTGGGCTTCAGTTTTCTCATCTTTAAAATGGGGAGGACAGTAAAGGACATCATGTAGGGCTGAGGTGGAGAGGACACTATTTCACACACTTATTCGTCGAGTATCCATTGGGGTGAGCAATGTGCCAGACACTTCTATGTGGCAGAGACACAGCCATGGTTAATGCACACAGAAGGCTGTAGTGGGGGTGTGGATAAGAGGCTGAATAATATATAATATAGTGCATTAGATAAGGGTGAGCTAGCTAAGAAGAACACACATAACAGGAGAGATGAGAAGGGTCAAGGAGGTTGAGCATTTTAGGCTAGAGAGCCAGGAAAGGACTCAGGGGAGGGTGACTTTCAGGTGAAGTTCCAAGCAGGTGGCTGTGGTCAAGTCCCTGGCACCTGTGCCTGGTGCCGTGGCTTTTATTGTCTATATTTGAAAACTGTCTATTTTTTTATGCTAACTTTTTAAGTGGCCACACAGAAAGGTGTATGGACATTGAGATGAGTGAGAAAAAATAGAATCTTCCTAGTATTTTAGGAACACTGGGGCCTGGAGAGATAGCTCAGAGGAATAAGCACTAACCTGGTAAGTACAAGGACCTGAGTTCAATCCCTGACCCCACATGCTGGGCATGCCATCTTGGCCCAGGTTCTCTGGGTGTGCTGTCTGTGTAAGGGTTTTTTTTGGGGGGCAGGCAGGGATGGAGGATAATGACAAAAGTTAGCAACCAGGCAAATAATTCAAAAGTAATTTATATTTGAAAGAAGAAGGCACATTAAATAAAGAGTTATAATCATCTTTAACACTGGGGAGGTGCTGGGGAGATAGCTCAGTAGAATAAGTGCTTGCCTGGTATGTGCAAGGGCCTGAGTTTAATCCCTGGTTTGGAGGTGGGGATGAATTGGGAAGATAAAACTACTGAATGCATAGAACCAGGAATGGATAACTATTCAATATATAGAGCAAAAAATGTAAATGGGAGAAGAATTCTACATTGCAATCTTGCTAAGAAGGAAAGAAGGGTAGAAAATCTAATGAGAGAATAAATTGAACAGGATAGTGAAAAAGATATAGAGAATAAACAATAGATTGAGCAAGCCAACATATCCGAAAATAGGTAGAGAAAGAAAATATAAAATGACAGAAACATAAAAAGATGCATCAAGAAAAAAGACATAGAGCATGCTCATGACATCTACTAATCTCATTTTGGGTTTTTGTGATGTAATCTTTGCAAACTGAAATTAATCCAGGCATGGTAGTACATATCTGTAATCCCAGAACAGTGAGAGGTTGAGACAGGAGGACTGAAAATTTGAACCCAGTTAGGGCATCTTAGTGAAATCCTATTAAAAAAATAAAAAATGCAGCTCAGTCTGAAGGCCTGGGTTCAATCCCTAGTAGCACAAACAGAAATTAAAACTACAATTTGAGCCGGGTGTGGTGGCTCACGCCTGTAATCCCAGCACTCGGGAGGCTGAGCCAGGAGGATTGGTGCGAGTTCGAGACCAGCCTGGGCTACAAAAGTGAGCTCAAGGCCAGCCTCAACTGCATAGCAAGACCCTGTCTCAAAAAGACAAAAAAAAAAAAAAAAAAAAAAAAAAAAAAAAAAAAACTACAATTTGCACTGTTTTGTGATTCCAGGCATGTAGTGTTATTTAGGGTGTAATATCTTTGTGATGATTTCTTTGATGGAAGAACAAATAGAATTAGGAGCAAATGGAAGCCTGGCTCCTACTGAAGACCTTCAGGTCCCTATCTCGAGTCAGGGTTTAGGAACGTGCTGGAATGTCCCCAGGGAGTACTTGCACTGTCTGAACTAGGGAAGACAAGTCCAAATTGATCTCCCACTGACCAACAACCTCTTCTGCCATATTCCTACAATAGATGCAAGCCAATCAATTTAGACAGTGAAAAGTTTAGAAGCTTGAAAAATCAGAGCATTTTACCCTTCAAAAACCACAGAGCATTTGTCCAGGTTTTGAACTCGTCAAACCCTCTTCTTAAATAGAACAGACCAACAAAAACCACACACCAATTTAGTCATGCAATTACCTAAGATAGTCTGCGATTGAGATAATAAGATTAAAGCACGGGTCTTTATTTCGCCACCAAATAGCTCAACAGAAAATACTGCACCATAAGCTGCAGAAGTAATGGGTGAAGAGCAAAGGGCCAGCATTCAGAGTTAGATTCCTGTATCATAGAGCCAAAATGGAAATTCAGGCTGAACACAAAATGAGAAACATTGGAAAGGAGCCCTACAGGGTGCTTCAGCAGTACATTCTGATACTGATTATATTAGCTCAGAGTGAGGCCCCAGGGAACTATGGGTAAAGAGAGGGAGTCATACAGAATCAAGCTCTGCTCTCCAAGGAGGGGGAAGGGGGCATCTCATGATCCCTTGGGGCACATAAGTGGACAACCTTCCCATGTAGAGGCAAGAGTCTTTACATTGTTCATGTTCTTAGGTCCAACAAATTTATATTTAGTGTTTTATCTTAAGGAAATAAATAATGTAGACAAAATTACACAAGAGATGAAGTTAAATAAATCATGACACGTTTATATTCAAGTTAGTATGTAATCATTAAAATATTTTTAAGCATTTTGATCATTAACCCTGGTGGAATGCAATTACCTATGCCCATTGGGAAAACCCTACAAAATTCCATGGGCAAAATTAAAAGGAACAATAAAGTCTGCTCAGCCTTAAAAAACAGGACAGAAGATAACAGTACATAGGGGAGGCTGGTAAAACTTTAGAAACTTGAAAATAATTAACAGAGTCGACACACCAAAGAGCCAACCACCAGTGTCCAAGGGTCAACTAGCAGCATCGAGGGCCCCATGTTTCTCAGAAGCTCACCAGCTACAGAGGAGTGAGACATTGCTATCTGCATAAACACGTACTCCTTGTGACCAGAAAACACTTTAAATTATAAAGTGAGCATATACTTATATAAAACAAAATTTTAATAGCAGTGCAGGGAGTAAAAAGTGAAAAAGGCCTTCTTTGCCCATCTGTACCACCATGGTGATAAACTCAATTTACAAGTTCTTTTTTTTTTTTTTTGTCTTTTTGAGACAGAGTCTCACTATGAAGTTCAGGCTGGCTTGAGCTCACTTTTGTAGTGCAGGCTGGTCTTGCACCAATTCTCCTGCCTCAGCCTCCCAAGTGCAGGGATTACAGGAGTGTGCCACCATGCCTGGCTCTTAAAGTTGCTTTCAATAGCCCATATAGTTAAAATATTTTAAGAACATTTTTCAAAAAGAAAAAAAGAAATAAAATCCATCACTATTTTGTTGAGTTCAGAAAAGGTGACAGAGATGAGCACTTTCTTGGAGAGTTTGAGAGGCTCTGTTGGATGGAGGAAGAGAAGGCTGAGGAGGAAAATGAATTCTGTGTTATTTTTAAAGTTATTTGGAGCTGGGCGTGGTGGCTCATGCCTGTAATCCCAGCACTCGGGAGGCTGAGGCAGGAGGATTGGTGCGAGTTTGAGACCAGCCTTGGCTACAAAAGTGAGCTCAAGGCCAGCCTCAACTGCAAAGTGAGACCCTGTCTCAAAAAGACCAAAAAAAAAAAAAAAATAAAGTTATTTGGCTAACATGAGAGGCCTAAGGTCTCTTAATTTAGTAACATTGTTCCATCATTAAAGAAACAACTTTTGGTGCAGAAATAAAACTGAAGAAATAATGAATAGTTCAACTTCCCCGTGATTCATACATTTGCCCATTAGGCTTTGACTTTTTTTGTTGTTGTTAAATAAAAACTCTGCATGTTTCAGCAGAACCACTTTTGTCATTAGCAATTTGTCTTTGCAAGTGGCTAAGTGAGAGAAAGAAATACGGAGAGTGAGACCTAATGTAGAGATTTTCTTTCTACAAGCTATCAGTTGATGGTGAAAAGCTCTGTTATTGATCTCTACTTTAATAACTATATTTTGGGGTCACACCACCCCTTGTCCTGACCGTACAGTAAAGTCACAGCTCTTCTTGTCTTACATAAATAGATGAATTTGCTTTCAGCTATCACTGCTGGCTGTTGGTGCCAAAATATCTTGCCAGGGTGAATACTCTTCATTAAATTAAGAATTTCCAAGGCCTTTTGTGCACTTAAGGAAATATACCAAATATTAAGGGAGGGGTTGATATGTCTTTCACATAGATTACCCAGCCTATTTCTTAAATCAAATGATCAAATTCAAAAACACTTTAATTTCCTAAGGGAGTCCCAGAGACTTCAGCCTTTAAATCCTGGCATTTTGCTAGAGGAATTATGGGACAGATATAGAAAAAATTCCTCATTATATGGCGAGCTGTATGTCAGATGATCATTTTAAAAATAATGTTCCTGGGAAGTGTTCTAATACACTCAAAGACCTTGAAGGATAACAGAAGATGGAGAATGATTAGCCTGCAATATCGATAATAGCTTTGTCTTGAATGTAAAACAAATCCAGCCAGGGGAACTGGAGGACTCATGAAACATGTTTTCATTGTACCAGAAGGCTGCAAATCTACTCTCAGAAAGTCTGCAACAGTAAAATCACCAAGACTGCACGATGGGTTAGATGGCTCACTTGGTGCATTTTGTCTCACACTTTCTGAGGTAACAACGCTTGTTGTCATCTGATAATGTAAAACTCTTTTGTTGGAAATTTGTTGCACAGACCCACACTTCTGAGGTTCTACACACAAGCACAGGAGATGGGTGCGGTGATGTCAGGTCCCCTAGGTGCACACACTGGGTCACACTGTCACTTCACTTTGAGGGAAATTACGCTTAGTACCAGTAGACCTGAGCAGCCTCTTTCCTTCACCCCAAACATTTCGTCTTCCCTCCCTTTTACCCAAGTTTGGTGGCATTTCCTTGCTGCCTCACTTTCCAGTCCATAATCAGAGGTCTCTTTTTGTAATAAATCTGTGAAGCACCTAAAAGGCTCTTTGGTCTCATAAGATGTGAGAGACTCCCAGAGACATTAAATTTAGTCTACTCATTGTACAAATACTCCATCCTGAGGTGGCCTCTGCTCTGCCTTCTTCCTGCCTTGAGATCAGAAGCCCCCACCAGCCCCATCCTCATGCAGCTGCAGGATCACTTTGCTGAAAATGCCCGGGAACTGGGGCTGGAGCCTGAGGGAGGTGAGACATGGAGGGGGATAGATGTGTAAGGCGTTGGTTGGGGGAATGAGGGCTAGTGGGAAAGAGAGGGTGCTGTCCGAGTGAGAGGTGATCCCAGAGTGTCCACTGAGCACCTACCCTGCCTTCATGTGCACAGGAAATGTCAAGGTCAAGATTAAGAGCAGCTGGTGTGGATAAGAGTGCAGGCCTTCTTGAATATTCCACAGGATTCCATGTGCCTGTTTAAACAGTTAAAGGAAGACCTTCTGTTGCTGTGTCCTGGGCTGTGTGTCCTCTTTGTCATTCCACAAGGGATGTGATGGCATAATACAAGTCTCTTGAAGCAATATCAGACAATAGAGGCAGGCAAAAAAGAAAAATGACATATTCTGAAACCTCAGTACCCTGCAAAAACTCCAAGATTTTGGTGTACAGACTACCTAATACTTTCCAGTAAAAATGGGTCCAGAATTGGTCCGGAGAACAGCAAATCCATACTGCAGCTGGAAGGAAGAGTTCCAGAAAAGATGTCACTGCTTAAAAGATGGAAGTGATGGGTTTCCTGAGATACTCAGTGGTTTTAAAGGGGATTTTACAGTTCTAACATTAGGAAGAATTAGAGCTAGGTACATAGTGCACCAAAACAAATAAAAGGGGGCAATTTCTATATGTAGGGAGAAATATTACACAAGAAAGGAAATGTTATCATGGCATACTACTACATGGCTCAGCTATAAGCTGTATAATTATATAATCAAACATTTTTTACTATTTTGAAATAAGCATAGAATTTGCAAAGAATGCAGAAAGGTCTCCTGTTACCCAATGGTTACATTTTATGTAATAATAATATATCAGTTAAGAAGCTGACAATGGTGCACTGTGCATGGATAGTTCTATGTCCTTTTACCACATTCGTAGTCATGTGACCACAAGCACAAGCAAGATATAGATCAGGCTCATCATGACCCTTTGGGATCACACAGCCATCCCACCATCCCTAATGTGACCCTGGCAGCCATTAATCTGTTCTCCATGCCCTATCATTTTGTAATTTTGAGAATGTTGGATGAATGGATAGAAGCATGATGTGGCCCTTGGAGATGGAATATTTTTCAGCCCAGTGTAACATCCTTGAGGTCTATCTAGTCATCATTTGTACTAAAACTTTCCTCCTTTCTGTCGTTGTGCAATATTTCAACTAAATTTTGTTCCAAGCAAGAACAGTGAGGTAATGCCTAGCCAATTAAGGCCAGGCATGGCCAGTGATGATAACTGTAACAGCTAACAATGATGGGGTGTTTAAAGCTGACCAGGCAGTGCTCACACATTTCTTACATTATCTCACTTGAGCCTCACTAGCAATAACTCCTGTTAGCTTTTTGTGAGACAGGGTCTTGCTATGTAACCCATGTTGGCTTCGCATTTGCAATTTTGCAGCAATCCTTCTGCCTCAGCCTCACAAATACTGGGATTACAGATGTGTACCCACCCGCCCTCCCCAACATCAACATTTGCCAAAAATGGAAAGGGAGGCATTGCAGGGTTATTATTATTATTTTTTTTTTTTTCAGAACTGGGGATTGAACTCATGACTTTGCACTTACCAGGCAAGTACTTATTCTACTGAACTATTTCCCCAGCCCTTGTAGGGTTAATCTGAGTGTCTAACAAGGAGAGAGAGAGCAGCCTGTTATCCCAGTCCACAGAGTGGTAATCTACATGAGTACCCAGGAGGCTAGCCATGCTCCCCGTGGAAAGCATAGATTCTGCCTAAAATGCCAGAAACAACATCTGTTGGGCTTGAGCCACTAAAATGAGCTTTACCTTTATAATTTCTATAGACTGATTTATAAACGGCTTCTTATTTTAGAACTCTGCCAAAAAAAATCTCAAGGCTCCTCTGTTAAGTAGGGACCATCAAGATGTAAGTGACCCAGTAAAGATTTAATATGAAGAGAAACACAGAAATCAAACCTAGCGTCAATTTTGAGATGGATATCTTTAGGCCCTAGAGATGCCTGAATGGTTTTTACAAGGCCTTATAAAATTCTTATTGCTGTAAACAAGCAGCCACCTGTTCTGAAAAGAGAGTTAAATTCAATCACCGACTTGCCAAAACTGGTGGAAGAATGAATGCGCCCCTAATAGGAGTTACAGAGCAAGAGCCTTGTGTGGTACAGATGTGTGAGCCTGGGTGTATTGTTGGACTCTTGAGTCTCCTAAAGCTCTTCCTTGGGGGAGGCAGATGGTCTGGTCCCAGGTGACCCTGGCACTGGCCTCACCAGGATCCCATCCATGGCACCCATGTGTTCTCTCTGGCCCCTGTCTGTAGAGCAAATTGAAGTTACTGTCGTCTGCATCAGGAGCACCCACTGTGTGCCAAAAAAGCTCTCCTCAAGGAACAGCTCTGCTGCTGGGGACATCAGCCCAGAAGAATGCTGTGTCGTGGGAAGCCAAACACTGCTCAGTGTCCTTGTCTGCCAGCCCCACACGCTGGTGAGGAAGTCCACACTCTAACATTAAAGTAGGGACAGCAGGTTAGCCACAAGGCACTTATCTGCCAGGAAGTTGCTGTCACAGTCTCCTTTAACCCTCAGAACACTTCTGCATCCAGCAGTGAGACCAGCTGGAAAAGGAGCGCTGGGTGATCAGATGACCTACACAGAGGGAGAGGGCAGCAGCGCTGGGGCCAACAGGTGGCTTTCTGTAGTGGCAGCGCTTCAGTCACCAAATGACTAGTCAAAGAGGGCTTCTTTTGTAGTATTAGAGCTAGGAAATGAACGGGGAATTCAACTACTTGCTGAATAACAGAAGTAATCACTAAGCAGTGATCACTAGTGGCCTCTAGCATTGCGGATGGGCTCAGCCACGCATTAGGCTGTTCTGTGGCCAGAAAAGTGGGGCCAGACCTCCAGATCTCACTGCTAGGTACTAGAAAGACAAAGGTCAGAGTAACATGCTAACATGACCACAGATGGAACAGACAAAATCCAGACTATGGATCATTTCACAGGTCATATGATCTGGTGTCTTCAACAGAAAAATGGTCAGAAAAGAAAGATCCATAGGGAATATTTATAAATTAAAAGATAGGAGCAATATTAAATAATAGCAGTGTACAGACTTCATTTCGATCCCAATTCCTGCAGATAAACTGCTTTTGAAAGGCTGCTTATGAAATCACTGGGGAGACGCGGATACTGAGGAGGTACCTAGTACTACTCGTTTTGTTAACTGTCTTGCCTTTCTGACTTGATTGATTCCCTTCCAATGCCAGTAACAGCCCTGGCTTCCTTTCAGCCTGGCTTCTGAGTGTCTTCTGTCAATACCCCTTGGAACACTGCCGTTGCCTGGCTGGAGGGCAGCTCCATCTGCCACCCCTTCCCTGGGCCTGGAAGCCAGGACAAACCCCTGGAGGCCAGAGCAGGCGGTGCACAGGGAATATGTGTGTCCTCTCCCGAGTGACCTTGTGGGGTCCCTAGTGGTGTGAGAAAAGTGTCCAGAGGACTCCAGCAGCCTCACTCTGTGAGATGACAGTAGACTGAGCCATATACTGCTGAGACGTCAGCAGTGGGAAAGAAGTGATCCTTAGCCTCTTGTTTGGCCTATTTCTGTCACTGTCTGCCTCCAGTCTATTGTCTTCCCCACAGGCTCTCAAGGGAGCACCCGTGTGGCTGTGCCTGTTTATCTAGGCGGCTGTGGACCTCAAGGGAGGCCATGCTCCCGCTTCGCCTAGTGAACGCGCATACGCGCATGCGCACTCGCAGCCGCATCCCGCCCGCTGCAGATAACCAGGTGTTGTAGGCAAGTTGTAATTGCTTAATTAGAAAAGAACTTTAGCAAGACTCAAGGGTTTTCTTTTGATTGTTTTACATTTTCATCATGTAGATTCTTAATCTTTGCCCCTACATTGATGAGTTGATTATTCATTCAAGCTGTAAGGGATGGCAGGCCTCTATTTCGGCATGACTATTAGCTGTTACCTTGCTTCAGATGCCCTTTTCTCTTTGCTGTTAATATTGGCTTTAAGTAGCTCCCATTTTGAGTTCTTTTATTTTTCCTCTATTGTTATATTGTGGTCTTTTAACTAACAGAACAGTTCTCAAGAAATTAATATTTATAGTTGGTTTCTTTCAGGAGGAAGATACAGAGACTCACTCAAGATGCCCAAGGGAAATGGTATTCAAAGTAAAGACGCATGTGGACAAAACCCAGCCTCTCCCATCTCTGTCTATGTTTTGTTTTTTTCTTTTTCTCCCAACAGGCTGGCTTAGAGATTCTGCTGCTTTATCGCTTCGTGTGGCCCCAGACATGTGGTAGTCTCAAGGGACACAGTTCTGCTGAAATGTTTCAGACACCACTGCAGCTATCTAATTCCCATTCCCCAGAGTTAGTTAGGCCTACCCTTGCGCATGTTTTCATCATGGTCGCTGGCGGGTCTGTGGTCTGGGTGGCCTTGGGTATGGTGTTCCACTTATCCAGTCACATGTGGTGTAGATGGTGTGGGTGGATCCCCTTAAAGGCAAAACACGGCCACCTAAGAAGCAGAAGCTGTAGCAGCCAGACAATTGCCTTAAAGAGCTCAAGAGCAGGTGCTACCAGTGGATATTTCCAGCACATTGATTACTGCCCCATCCATGACTGACCCTAAGAGTTAAAATAGATGTTATAAATTCAATTCATTAAAATACACATTTCATATTTACCAGGAGTTCCCTCAGTCATTCAGTGGGTATTTTCAGATTCAATATACCTAAATATCTGGCATATCCATCACAAATTATAAGTAGCACAATTACACAAAGAAGGACTGACGAGTTGTCTCTAGTTATCTTAGTTACTCTTCTCTTGTTGCTGAGAAAATACCTCACACTCAAAATGAGGGAAGAAAAGGTTTATTTAGCTCACAGTTACTGGAGGTTTCAGTCCATATTCAGCTGGCTCCAAGGCAGAGTGGCACATGGCAGAGGGCAACATTTCATGGTGGCAGCTAAGAGCAGGAGCGCAAGGAGAGAGTAGCAGCAGCTCAAGCAGCTAACTTCTTGGCTTCTTTACATTGAAATGCAAATCACTTGCTCCAGGGGAGGTGCAGCACCTACAATAATCAATTACAAATTCCAGAAGCCACCCCATGACTACATGAGACTTTGGGGGGACACTTATACACAAACCATAACACTAGTAGAGACAGATACTAATAACATTGAGAGTCAATAACCAAGAAGTTACCAACATAGCAAAAACAACAACAACAAAACCCAAAATCCATGGAAAACAGACATAAGAACTCGAATAGCACCATGGTCGGGGACCACTTCAAATGTAGGTTAAAAACAGCCCCATGGACAGGTGCACTCCTTCGGGGCATCTCTGTCTGCAGCCAACTGTAGCTGATGTTCACGTGGCAAGGTTTGGGCATATAAGGCAAGGCTAAAGGCTAAGTTAGGGTTAGAATGTCCATCTTATGAAGGGACAAAGTTATAGAATACATGCACATTTACAAATTAATGTTTAAGTTAGTAAACACCTGGCTTTTCAAGGCAAGTAATTTGCTAAGCTTTGCAGAATAGCCACAAGTACTCTAATTTTCACGTTGGCCATCAGGAGCTAGGATGGTAAGTGCCTTTTCTCCTTAAAGTTGCAGGACAGGTCATCTTATTAAATCTCTCAAAGCCAAGGAAGACAACACAAGAGGTACGGCAGCCAAATGCATGTGCTCTACAATGAAGTCAATAGTTTTGATGCGGGAACCTTGAGCGATTGCTAGATGTTATGGTTTATGTCTAGTTGTCCCCCCTAGAGCTTTATGCAATCATGGGGCAGGGACTCCTAGAGTTTGTGAACTTCATGATCCACTGGGATTATGTGTTTTAGTACTGATGGGACTATGGGTTGGAGCCCTTCTGAGATGATAGGTATGGCCTAAGGTGGATAGGCTGAGGCAGAGAGCTTGAATGTGATATAAAAAGAGAGATAGAGAGAAAGAGGGACAGATTCTTGCTATTGCTCTCTGCTCCCCTGGTTCATCAGTCGCCTCTGTCACCATATTGTTGCTGTTCCACTGCCATGAACTGCTGCTCTCTGCCATGTTCCTCTCTTCCTTGGAGTCAGTAACTGTGAGCTAAATCAACCTTTCCTTCCTTCATTTTGGATGTCACATATTTGTCCCAGCAACAAGAGAAGAGTAACTAAGACTCTAGACCTGCCTGCTCTTCTACTTCTACATCTGGAAAATGGGCACAATCATACACAGCTCCCAAAGTTGTGAGAATGTGATGTTCACTGGCATACTTTTAACCTTGTTTGTAATTTTATATAGTCTTCCAAATAAGCAAAACATATCCACCTACTTTTTTTTTTTTTCTTTTTGAGACAGGGTCTTGCCATGTGGTTCAGACTGGCACTGAGCAAACTTTTGTAGCCCAGGCTGGTCTCGAACTCATACTGATCCTCCTGCCTCAGCCTCCCAAGTGCTGGGATTATAGGTGTGTGCCACCATGCCTGGCTTGCCTACTTTTAATTTATATTCTCAATTTTTCTTTTCCTGACAGTAATGAGTGAGGAAGCTGATGGCCATGGCATCTAAACAGGAGGACACAGGTTTGTTGCTATGTTTGCTGGGGAAAAGTGAGGGGAGAATAAGGGGTGCAGAACAGTGAGAAGGGATATAGCAAAGCCAGCAAAGGGGCAAAGACAGTTTCCAGTCATCTCAAAACCAGTCCTCAGTTTATTGCCTAAGTTAAGTCATAATTTGGTTTTTGCTTTTTTCTCTAGTCAAGGGAGGGAAACTTTATTCAGGCCCCAAGGCTCTGGGCATTGGGCAGGCTGTGGGCATTGGGCAGGCTGTGGGCACTGGGCAGGTGGTACCCTTCTGGACAAGGGTCTGGCTGAGCTTTACCTGACCTTCTTCAGGTGCAGGCTGTTGTTGTGGCTACACTTCTTGAGGCAGTTGACAGTATGCAGGTACAGGGGGGCATAGCACTTGCTACAGATCATCTTGCCACAGTTGTACTTCTAGGCGAGCTGGTACAGGGATTGGTTGATGATCCCACCTCACAGGTGAAGCACCAGGTGCAGAGTAGACTCTTTTTGGATATTGTAGTTTGAGAGAGTCCGACCATCCTCCAGCCGTTTGCCAGCAAATATCAAATGCTGCTTGCTGGTCAGGTGGGATGACCTCCTTGTCTTGGATTTTGGCTTTGACATTCTCGATGGTATCACTTGGCTCAACCTTGAAGGTGATGGTCTTGCCTGTCAGGGTCTTTACAAAGATTTGCATCTCTGCATTTGCCACTTAGCTGCGTGGCTGAAGAGAAAGAGCAAAGTTAAGTCGTAATTTGTAAGGTGTTCTCAGTGGGCATATAGAGAATTTCAGTCTTTGTGACTTTTCCCTTTTTAATTCCCTTGGCAGGCATTGGTGGTATAGTGGTGAGCATAGCTGCCTTCCTTTTTAATTCCCTTGGAGCCCCTTTTGCAGGTAACTTGACTTGGAGCCTTCATGAAAGGGTAAGGATAACTGTGCTGCCACCAGAACTGTTGAAATCTTGAGTTAAAAAGTATGTCAGTCGTGTGGCCTGCCTGCCCTCTTAGTTATTCAATCACTTCAGTTATTTCCTTCAAATAACCATTATTACATTCCTTTTAGGAAGTAAACAATTTTAGCCTTCCTAGAATTCCTAGTAGATGAGAGAGAGACATTTAGCTGTCAGTTGTAGAGGGAAGACATCAAATTCACAAACAGAAAATTGAAAGAGAGAGGGCATATTTACTTCACGCTCTTTGCTAGACCTGTTATAATAATCTGTGCTGAATGAACAGCAAAATTGCACATGTGCCAGTGGCCCCTGTCCTTCTATGACTACTTCATCAAACTAAAATAAAATTCTTTTGGGCTATCCCAGAAGCTTGGCAGTCCTCGATCACTGTCTAGACATGTGGGCCTGTCTCATCCCATTAATCATGTGGGGGTTTTATTTGGAGATTCTTCCACTTTTTAAAAAAAGGAGTTAAACATTTTATTCATGTACCAGGGATTTAGGTTTATTTGTTTTTAATAAAAAATGGTTGGCATCAACAAATCCCTATTGTTTTATGCCAAGTTCTCCAAAACCATGATAAAAGGATGCTACCACATTCATCTACTAAGTTAATATGACAAGAATTTTTGCAAACAAGATACTGCACCCTGCTTATGTACCTGATTAAACAATAGTTAAATCCTTCTTTCTGGACATCCACTAGTGGGAACTGCCTCGGTTCTCACAAAGAATCCTGGGGATGGAAAAGGGATTTCAAACTGTATGTTAGCCCCGATCAGTTGGTTGTAGATTTGCTTTTCTGAGACCTTTGTTGAGCAGTATTTTAAGGCTGGATACTCTCTCCTTCAAGAAAGAGTTCTGTTGAGGGTGGCCAAATAGCTCAGTGGATCAAACCACTTGCTTTAGGCTCAAGGGCAAGGGGTTCAGTCCCCAGGCCTGCTGGGCCAGCCCTGCCCTCAAGGTGCACTGACATGGCAATTGAGACTGGGCCTGGTGGCATGCACCTATAATCCCAGCTCTTGAGAGGCTACAAATAGGCAGATCACTATGAGTCTGACCTAGTAGTAGTGAGACCCTGTAGACCCTTCCCTAAAATACAAAGAAGAAAGAAAGAAATAAAGAAAAAAAGGAAGGAAGAAAAAAAGGAAGGAAGGAAGGAAGGAAGGAAGGAAGGAAGGAAGAGTTCTGTGATTAATTAGTGATGCTTGCCTTAGGTATAGTATAGGTGAGTGATAGTATGTCTGCCATTTGTTTTTGTTGTTATTTATTTTTACCATTTTTGGGATCTTTAACTCTGGAAAATATAACACTTGTGGTTTCTGGAAAGCCCATGTTGTATGGTAAATTGGAAGTTTATGGCAAGATAAATTTTATATAGACTTGAGGAAAAATTACTATTCCAGGTTTATTTTGTTGCATAACAATTACTCTAAAGCTCTGTGACTCAAAATAACAATTTTCTTACAGTTATAGAGTACTGGGGTCCAAAATTAGGAAATGCTACAGCGTGGACAGCTTTTCTGTTTTCCACAAACTCTGGGGTTTAGCTGTCCCTAGTTAGAGACAGCAGGTGACTCAGTGGAGCAGGGCAGAAGCCAGCTGGAGGTGTGCCTGCTCATGTAGGCTGATGGACGCTGGCTGCCACCAGGGCCCTCACTTCCTCAGCCAAAATGACCCCAACGTGGCTGCTCAGGTTTCTTCGCTCTTTGGTGGGCAGCCTCCGAGAGAACCAAGAGGAAGCTACGCACCTCTGATGTTCAGGAGTCACGAGATAGCACTTCCACCAAGATGAGAAACATCCCAGATTCAGCTGGAGGGAAGACAGTCCCTGGCTCTCAGTGGGAGGATTGTCACAGTCACATTATAAGGAGAGCGTGTAGGACAGGAGACAATGACACACTCACTTTCAGAGAGTGCAATCTGCCACAGCCAGTTGGTGAGTGAGCCAGCCACTTCATCTCAATATGCTTGGCAGTTGCTTCTGGTTCCTCAATTATCACTCGCTTAGAGTAATGAAAATTTGGTTGATTTGTGGAAAAATGGTTAACAGGCAGAGATCACACTTTAAGGAGATGTTCAGTTCCTTAAGTCATTGTGTGACTGTATAGCAAACCAATGACAAGGAAATACAATTCAGGAGAAAACCATTTCCCTTCTATACCCTTTAATCACTGTAAGTAGGAGGTCTGCTAGTGATTTTTGTATGTCTGTTTCCTTAGATAAAATAATAATGATGACAGGGCCAGAGAGATAGCTCAGTGTTGTAAAGCACCTGCTTAGGCAAGCTTAGGCAACCACAGGGACCTTGGTTTGATCCCCGGCGCCACATGCTGCACCAGTCCCACCCCCAGGGCAGGCTGAGCCATAAACAAACGAACAAACAACCAAATAAAAAAAGTTTGAAAAAAAAGTAAAAAATAATAGTAATGGCAACAGAACAGATATAAATATTTTGACTTCAGGGTTTGAGCTTTGGTACTGCTGCTCTTTGTTGTACGGGCTTCCTTGTGTATTATGCGATATTCACCACCAACTCTGGTGTCTGCCCCTGTCTCAGTCATGAAACCAAAACTATCTCCAAACATTACATGATGTACTCTGAGGGGCAAATCTATTCCCAGATAAGAACTATTGACCTAACTTTAATGTTCAGGGCTGAAAAAACATTTTCCCAGCCCACTCTTAAAGGTTTTCAGGGCTGGGGAGATAGTTCAGTGGTCTAAGCGCCTGCCTGGTGAGCACAAGGACCCTGGTTCGATCTCCAGTGCCACATGCCATTCAGGCCCCAGGTGCCATGCTGGCTACAAAAACTGGGCATAGAGGCACATGCCTGTAATTTCAGCACTGGGGAGGCTGAGACAGGAGGATCACTGCGAGTTCAAGCTGCATATCAAGACCTTGTACAAAATAAATAAGGTTTTTATAATAGATGAAAAGAAAAGGTTACAGGGGCTGGGGAATAGCTCCATGGCACAAGTGTCTGCTGGGCAAGTGCAAGGTCATGAGTTTGAACCTTGGTCCTGACCAAAAAAAAAAAAAGGTTACATATTCAGATGATACAGGAACCTGCACATGTTCCAGTCATATAGACACTTACTTTCCTATGCTGACAACATAAAAAAGCAGAAGTCCCTCTTCTACCAGTAAGACTAAAATTGTCAGGTAGGATCATTTCAGGGTGAGTGGAGTTCTGGGGTGGCCAGAGCATAGCTGTACATCCTCTTTACCATTGCCCACCCTTTCCAGTCTGCCCCTCCCCATCCCACAAAGAAGGTGTGAATAGAAAATGTGTCTCTCTCCTAAGAAGTGGCAGGTGCTTTATTTCTTGCCTTCACAATTTACTGGAGGCTGAGAATATGCACTGTGAAAACAAGGGCCGGCTTCTGCCACAGGGCCCTCTGGCATCCAAGTTACAGGGAGTAGGACGGGGTGCAAAATTGCTGCATGAACTTAGGTGGAGGAGGATGACAGAAAAAGTGCAAGTGGAATACATTTACTCATCAGTGTGCACACTTGCTTCAGTTTAAGGATTGGGTAGCAATAGATGTAGTATGTATAGATGGTCTCAGTTTATAAATAAATAGATTCCTTCTTCCTTCCTTCCTTCCTTCCTTCCTTCCTTCCTTCCTTCCTTCCCAAAGAACTGAACCCAGGGCCTTACACAAGCTAGGCAAGCACTCTACCACTGAGCTATATCCCCAAAGCCCCCTTTATTTTCATTTCACTTTGAGACAGAGTCTCACTCAATTGTCTCACTGGCCTTGATCTTTAAACCTTCTCCCTTTGGCACTACAGGTATGTACTGCCAAACACAGTTTAGATAAGTGAATTCTGAATGCAAATTATTTGAAATCAGTCACACATTTCCCAGAGGAAATGATATCTTCTATGTTAGTTATGTTACAGATCTTTTGGCAAAAGCCAAAATATTGTAGTAAAATATTGCAGTCCCTATAACACACTTCTAGGAAAAGTTGTATGCAGATTTCTGATATGGGAAGCCCAGCGCCATTCTCCCCTCACTGTAGTCAGCCAGCAAGTATTTTCTAATTCCTCTGTAGTTCAGCCAGCTAGTCCTGGAATGTGCCAGGCAAAATGTAGGTACCAAGGGTTCCAAAACAGAAAGTGGAAAGAAAAGATAAAAAAGGGTTTCTATGTTTAAGGAACCTACCGTGTCCTCCTCCTCCCTGTACATGGCTGGGACATCAGGACAACAGGCCCTTCCAAGCTTGGCAGTGACCTGCCTGGTCTAGTGCGGCCTGAGGGAAGCAGGGAGGGAGACCTGAGCTCTGTTTCTGTCAGAACCTTTGAGTAGTGTTGCTGTTCCTTTAAGAGACTGACCTCAGCCTAACAGCTTCTTCCTGGCCTTCAGTCCTGGAAAGACAAACATCTGTGGAAAGCTGTTTCAGGTAGAAGAGGAGAATCTATGGCCCTAGGGGTAGGTACAGAGAATTGGTCTTGAGTGTCACCCACTCCTTACAGCATGCAGTGCCTGAGAGAAGCACCCTTACAAAGCTGGTGCTTCAAAGCTTTGAGTGTTACAGCCTGAAAGTTACTCATGCAGTGGTGCACTAAGTCCACCTCCAGGCAAGCTTCTGCAGAGGTCAATGAAGAGACACTCCCACAGATCTCAGTAAGGTGCATCAGAAACAGGGCTTACTAATGTACAGCACGAAGCCAGGGGAAAGAAACAAGGCAGACTGATACCTCAGGGTAGTGCCAATGTGGGCAGAAGCAGCATGCTATTGCATTTATGGGTAGCGACACCCCACCCACACCCCTGTACCAGACTTGCCCCATTAAACTCCTGCTTTACAGAAGCAGCACTGAGCCTTGTGATAGTTTATTGTACTTATTAACTTGTTCAAGCCATGGTATGCTAATATTTTGTTGAATATTCTTCTAAGTATCTGAGAAGGTAATTTTTGGACAGGATTAAGACTTGGAGGAAAGCAGTTTGCCCTTCACAGTGTGAGTGGGCCTCATGCAATTGGCTGAACTGGGTCCAGTCAGTCTCCCGGCAGAATTTCCTCTCAGGGAGGGCTTCTGTAGCCTGAACTAGATGCTTCCCTGGGCCTGACTGCCTACACCACAGAACCGAAATTCACGTTTTCATACTCCTATGAGCCAGTTTCTTAAATTGGCTTTTCCCATAGTCTATTTGCTTTCCTCTGATGTCACAATCCCCCCTACCTGTCACTAGTGACTTCGGCAAGGCTGGCACATTAGTTACCCTCTCTGGGGTCATGGTGCTGGATGGCCTGGTAAGGGACAGATAGCCATGGGTGGATCTCAGGGAGGAAAGGATATGTCAAGCCTCAATCCAGAGTACAGAGGTTCACAGAGGCCACCCCTGAAGAAGTGGCACCTGCCAATTCATTGGCGGATCCCTGGGGTAAAGGGGGCAAAGGTCTTATTTTTTTTTTTTTTTCTTCAGAACCAGGGATTGAGCTCAGGACCTTGCACTTGCCATGCAGACACTTGTGCCCCTGAGCTATCTCCCCAGCCCCCAAAGGTCTCATTTCATTTATTTATTTATTTATTTATTTTTGTCTTTTTGAGATAGGGTCTTGCCATGTGGTTCATGCTGACACTGAGCTCACTTCTGTAGTCCAGGCTGGTCTCGAACTTACATAGATTCTCCTGCCTCAGCCTCCCAAGTGCTGGGTGTGGGTGCCACCACACCCAGCCAGGTCTCATTCTTAAAACCAAAGGTTTTAACACATCTTGAGTTTTTTCCTGGGCTAGCTCCTTCCTCTTCTCAACTGGTAGGAAAACAGAACAAGGACAGTCACAGATAATAGTACTTGGTCTTAGACTCTACAGATCTGAAGTGAGTTTCCCCTGTAGGCTGAGGAAAGGTAACCTCCAGGGGCGGGAGGCAGCGCAGCCTCCCCTTCACCTAGGCCGGTTGGATTCCTGTCGAGATGACCAAGGCTGGCCAGCTCCCCTCCCTGTGCTGAGCGGAACCCCACGCTGGTGCTCTCAGTCACAAGTCACAGTCTGGCTCTCTGCACCTGAGTCCCCAAGGATGTGGTCTGTAGAAGGTTAAGAAGCAGGCACTCCGTGTCCTCTCGCTCAATCGTGAGCTTTCAGGAAAATATTTGTGGAGTAAATGAATGGTTCAGCACTGGCCCAGCACGAATAGATGAGACCCAGTACCCAGGGATGGGAGCGACAGGCAGAGGCAAAGCCACTGGGGGTAAGGACCCGAGGGAACAGAGCCCCTGATGGAGTCAGCTGCCTGCATAGGGTCGCAGCTGCTGCCTCCGAACCTACCGCGTGCGGGTGAGCATTAGGTTGGGGGCCGCCTCTCTAAAAGTAAAAATTTCGAACTCATCGACAGAGAGGCAGATAAGCTTATTAAACACCCAAATGTCAGATTTCAAATATTTACACACCATCTTGCCACAGAACATGTTCTCCACCAGGAAAACCAGTGAAACTCCACTCTACCACGCACGCGGTTGCCAGAGTGAAGCTCACGCAACCTGCTTGGAATCCTATAGTGAGGCATCTGTTTACGCTTTGCGATCACAACAGTTTTTTGAGAATGTGCTGAAAAGAAGGTCTTCTTCTTCCTAAATTTGCATACAATTATTTCGCACAGCAGTGGCCGCCCATCTTCCCTCTGATGGCCTCTGGTACCCCGGGTCCTCTCTGCCTCCTCCAGGCGGTTCAAGCAGCTCCACTCGGTTCCCACACCCCCCACCCCTCCTGCTTTCCCACCTTTGAACTTGCAGTCAGAGGTCCTGAAGTTCCTTTAAGGTGCCCTGGGGACAGGAGCTGGGCCCTCACAGCCCACGCGCAGCCAGGGCAGTCAAGTCTGGAGCAGCCACAACCTGTTAGGCAGCTCTGGCTCGTGCCGCCCACCCGGCACCTCTGGGCACAGTACAGGCTGCTGACTATGTGCAGTGTCCCTGTGATCCTTCCTTGCACCTGCAAATCCTACCACATCCAGCGTCCCATCCCATTGTCGGCATCTCTGGGAAAATGAATCTTCTTTAATTTTTTTTTTTTTTTTCAGTGCATGGTGGTGCACAGAGGTAGGAGGATCTCAGTGGGTTCAAGGCCAGCCTGAACTACATACAAAGATCCTGTCTATAAATAAATAAATAAATAAATAAATAAATAAATAAATAAATATTCTTGCAATACATAAAGAAGATATTCATGGTGGGGTATTGGGACACACATGCACTGCATCCCGATCCTCTTTACTTTCCCTCCCTTCTCTCCTATCTCCCTTGTCACCAGGTCCCCTTTCTAACTCCACAAAGTCTATTTTCCTGTTTCCAGTCATCTTTTTTATTTTAGTCTTAAAATTGCTCATGCTTTAGGTTTCTTTTATAAGAATAACTATAGTATCTTACCTCTCTTCCTGATTTGCTTTGCTTGGCATTGTGGACTGAGGTGGTATCTATTTTCTGACAAATGACTCAAATAAATAAAATGCTCACTGCCTTTATTCGGTACAAATGTACACCAAGTTCTGGAAGGGTAACTCCGTGGTAGAGTGCATGTCCAGCACATGTGAGATCTTGGATTCCAGACCCCAGGGAGGACTGCAAGTGGTTATGCATCTCTGCTGTGTCACCCAGGATGCCGCTCAGGCCCAGGCCAGGTCCTGCCTGGCATGGTCTTGGCAGGCAACAGCCTCATACATGAGGAAGTGCTTCTCTTGGGCTACCCCTGGTGTCCTCCTATCAGAAGTAAACTGCTAAGAGGGCCCTGGAGGATGAGCCCTGGTAATATCCAAGGAGAGAAAAGTCAGGGACACTGTGGGGACCAGAAAAAAGAGAGACGGGTCTGATGGTCTGGGAATCATGCTACTTGGGGTGGCTGGATCTGGAGTCCCTGCTGAGGCAATGAGGTTGGACAGCTGCAGAGACCAGGAAGATGAAAGGTCTTGGGAGCCAAGGAAGAGGACCTGAGTTGCCTCTGAAAGGAGGATAACCCATGGAAAGGTGTGTGTGTGTGTGTGTGTGTGTGTGTGTTGCCAAGGACCCCATCACCTTCCCTCAGGCCCAGACAGCCCTCTCGAGGCTACCACCCCCTCTAGTCCTTGAAGCTTTTTAAATTTTGTTTGAGCCTAAGCTTTATAGAACCATAGATGTAATATGCTTTTATCTCTCCCCCCCCACTTTTTTTTTTGTCACTGAACATCAACCAGTACCTCAAAAGTAACTTGTCCAAGAGTCTGAGATCAGCCCCTTCATCCCCTCCAGGCTCCCACAGCCCAGCAGTGGGCAAGGGCCCTCCCAGCTCCTGGCTGCCCCTGCCCATCAGCACCTGCTCCTATTGTTTCAGGAACTCATGTTTACTTTTTGAAATTGCTAACCCCTGGGAGAAGCCAGAAAAGGATGCTTCAACAGCCTGAGGTGGGAGTGGGTCCTGGGTGGGTCCTGAGAAAAGTTACAGTACCTCCCGCTCATGGCCCTCCCCTAATCCTGCCTCCCGGGCCACCAATGTTCTTTCTTTTCTTTTATTCCTCAGGACGGGCTTGGCTTCATAATTTTTCAAACCTCACTCTTGCACACATACAAGCAGTTCACAGGCCTTTTCTCTCCCTAAACATAGACACTAAGGCATTTTGCAGCATGATCTAGCACATGCGAGCATATACATATATGTGTGCACACACATGCATGCATACATGAGCAAAACAAGCTTTACTGAAGCAATATTATGCATTCTATAAATCCCGTAATCTTTTTGTTTTATCTTTTTGAGACAGGGTCTAGTTGCACAGTTCAGGCTGACCTTGAGTTCACCTTTGTAGCCCAGGCTGGTCTCGAACTCACACCAATCCTCCTGCCTCAGCCTCCCAAGTGCTGGGCAAATCCTGTGTTCTAATTTAAGAAAGTATATTTCTTTTTAAAATTAAAAAACTCAATTATCTATTTATTTTACAGTACCAGGTAGTGAATGCAGGGCCTTCACAGAGAGCCACATGCCCCCCTTTAAATGCTGTATTTCACAGCAAACTGGTTAAGCAACGGCTGTGACTCATCCAGATGACTGACACTGACAACAGTTCTACAAAGCACTGTACACGGTTTCAAAGTTAATCCTGAGGGCATTTGACTGACCTTGGAAGATACAAAAGTTACATGTTCTGTTATACAGGTCGTGCTTTAACTTGCCCTTAACCACCCAGCAGAAAAGTTTAACCACCAGGCATAAAACGTAAAGCTAGACTAGTATGCTGAGCTGTAAAAGTCTTTTTATTTTTATTTATTTATTTATTTATTTTTTGAGACAGGGTCTTGCTATGCAGTTCAGGCTGGCCTTGAGCTCACTTTTGTAGCCCAGGCTGGTCTCGAACTGGCACAAATCCTCCTGCCTCAGCCTCCCGAGTGCTGGGATTACAGGTGTGCGCCACCACGCCTGGCTAAAAGTCTTAAATCAACAGCTTCTAACATTGCCAGCTTCTTTAGTAACCCACTGCAATCATGGAACATTGGACTATATGTACAAGTACTTTCTCTTACTTCAAAGAGAAGAAAGAAAATTTTTTTTACTTTTTTAAAAATTATTATTATTTTTTTCTTGTTTCAGAACTTTTTGTTTGTTTGTTTTATTTATTTTTATGGCTGGTTCAGCCTGCCCTGAGGGCAGGATTGGAGCAGCATGTGGTGCCGGGGATCGACCCGCGGTCCCTGCAGTCACCTAAACTTTCCTAAAGCAGGTGCTTTTAGACCACTGAGCCATCCTGCCAGGCCCCTAGAAAAATTTTTTTTTTTTTTACCAATACCGGTTAGAAAATTTATCACGTCTACTCCATGTGCTCTGTATAACTACTACAAGGACAATAATATACATTGTATCAATTATTGTAAATGTACTATTAATGTGTTTTGAAACTGTCATATTGTTATTTCTTATTAAAAATAATAAAAAATTAAATGCTGTATTTACTGAGATACTGGAGATAGCTTTATGTAACAAGACACAGCATGTCACTCCTGCCACTCAACTTGTTTATAAATTTCAGCTTCATTATGAAGCTGTTTTTCAATTATTATGTATGTATGTATGTATATATGTATGCATGCATGTATATATTTGGTAGAGGGTCTCACTATGCAGCTCAGACTCCTAGTGATCATCTTGTCTCAGCCTCCCCAGCACGGGGATTACAGGTGTGCACCACCATGACAAGTATCAGTGGCCTGCATCTAGGGGTTCCAAGGCTGGCATGGTGTGAGGTACCAGGGATCAAACCCAAGACCTAGTGTTTGCCAAGCAGGCACTTAGACCACCGAGCTATTTCCCCAACCCCTGAAGCTGTTTAAAAACAAAAATTTAAAATCAGCTTTTTACATTTCAAATATTTTGGTAAGGATACCATTAAACAGCAATGAACTTGAGACAGTAAAAATAAAGAGTTAAAAGCTAAACATTGCAGCCTAATCAACATGCATACAAAAAATGTTATCATTGGTAACACAAAAATTTTCTAACTTTCTAACCTCAGCACCTTTTTTAAATGTATTTTTTATATACATGAGATGGGTTCACTTTAAGTTCTCTGTAAATTTTCCAGTCTGGGCTTAAACATGTCATCCTCCTGCCTTAGTCTCCCACAGTGATGGGATTACAGAGTGCCCCACCATGCCCAGGTTCATTCTTTTCTTTCTTTCTTTCTTTCTTTCTTTCTTTCTTTCTTTCTTTCTTTCTTTCTTTCTTTCTTTCTCTCTCTCTCTCTCTCTCCTTCTTTCTTTCTTTTTCTTTTTGGAATGCTAGCCATGATCCACCAAATTGATTACTTTTGTGTTTTTTTTTTTCTGTATTTTTGTGGAGATAGGGTTTTACCGTTTAGTTGAGGCTGGCCTGGACTCACTATGTAGCCCAGAGTAGCCTCAAACTTGAGGTGATCCTCTTGCCTCAGCCTCATGAGTGCTGGGATTATAGGCATGAGCCACCATGCCCAGCTCCAAATTGATTTCACTATCCACTAATGGGCTGTAACCTATTGAAAAGCAGTGCTCAGCAGCAGTACAGGCTGAGACTTTCCTAAGAGGACCTTTCTCCAGCAAAGGTGACCTAGGAGGGGACTCACAGTGTGCCCTCATCTGAAAGGTTGAGGCTATGTTACTTCCTAGACCTCAGGTGACTTAGAAACATCTCCCTTTGTTCCAGTGCCTCCAATAATATGAATCTTAGAAAATGTTAGGCCAAGGTCTCCCACCCACGGCATGTCTGTCAGTGAGAACAGTTTAGGACAAAGGAAGCAGGCCACACTGCCCATGCCTGACAGTAATAATATCAACAATAATAGTAATAATAATGGCGATACCAACAGCTACCTGCTTGGTCAAACACTGACTATACTGGGTTTTTTCCTCACTCAATCCCCACCACAATCTCTGACTTCAACATCAAAGTGCAGCGAGCCTGCTGAAGAGATTGTCCTAGTCAGAGGCCAAGTCTGGATTAGTCTGGGTCTTCTGGACACCAGAGAGCCAGGGCCACCCCTAAGCAGAGTGCTCTTTGTGACACTCATTCATGCAAAGGCACCAGACGTCACTTCTGATTTCATATAGTGCATGAATTCCACACTATGCTCCGTCTCAGGGATTCCACATTGGTTTTCCATGTTCTTTCATTCTCAGCAGGTTCACAAGCCCTGGAAATGGTGGAAGCAGACTTTGGTGATGACCCCCTGACCCTCAAGGCTGAGCTGGAAGGTTTGAAGAGAAATGCATTAGTAGGGCAACACACAGTTCAAGCGTGTGTGCTTGTGGAGGTGGGGGGGGTGGAGTGTGTGGGTGTGAGTGTGTGTCCCAGAGCAAAGAGTGATTGTCTGTAGGTAGACAGACCCTGTGGGGTGGGAAGGAGCTGTAGGCACCTGAGGTGGGCAGTGGAAGATCCTCCCAGGAAAGGGGAGGCAAGGCTGGGAGAGCCGCTTCCTGGTCTATAAATGAGGGATTGTTCTGGACAGGGTTTCTCAGGCCCTGCAGCATTCCTCAGAGTTACCTGGAGGCTCTTCTTGCGTCACTTTACTGGTTAACCACAGCTGCTCCCATCTCTGTTTGGTGGAAGGGTGCCAGACTCTGTTACTTAAAAAGAGGGGTGGGGTCATCTGACAAATCCCAGTCAAATACTCTGCAAAATACCTGATCCTCCAGACTGTCAACGTTGAAGCAAAGAAAGTCTGAACATTGTCATAGGCTAGAGGACCCTAAGGAGACATATCTAAATGTGTGGGGACTCAAATAATGATGTATCAATATTAATTCACTCATTGTGACAAATACATTAATGTAAGATGTTAATCATAGTTTTTTTCAGGTACTCAGCGCAGCAGAAAACCAGGCAGAAGGAAAAAGAGAAAGGGATTTTGTTATCTTGGAGGATGAGGAGAGAATCTGGGAGGATAAGGAATTCTCTGGATTGGAACAAAGGGAGGCTGAGGCTTTTATGGCCTTTTGTGAGGGGTGGAGTTTGAAGGGGATGTTTAGATATATCTGAGGAGCTGGTTGGGATCTTCCCCGAGGTGACATAAAGCTGTAAGGAAATTGCACCCTGGGCTGGGTTGGAGAAGAAGGGAGGAGGTGGTCTCTGGGTAGTTAAGCTGTTGTTCTGAGGGCTTCAGCTGTAGTAGACGACCTCCATAATAATTCAGCAATTTACCGGGCGTGGTGGCGCACGCCTGTAATCCCAGCACTTGGGAGGCTGAGGCAGGAGGATCGGTGCAAGTTCAAGACCAGCCTGGGCTACAAAAGAGAGCTCAGAGCCAGCCTGAACTGCATAATGAGACCCTGTCTCAAAAAGACAAGAAATAATAATAATAATAATTCAGCAATTTGTGCTAGGGCCAGAACCTATCAGTTAATAATAGGAGAAGCTGGATGTGGGGAATAGGGGAGGTCTGCACTACCCTCAACTTTTCTGTAAATCTGAATCATTTTTAAAATGTAAAGATTTGTTAGAAAGAAGGGGTACTCAAAAGCACTGCGCTGCACCGACAAGCCGAGAGCAACTTGTGCCATAGCCTGGGTTGGGAGATCTGCAAGGGGCAGAGTTCCCAGGTTCTGAGCATGGGTCCAAGACTTTGGGCAGCCCCCACATGCCAAGAAGTCACAGTGCAATATAGCCTTGAGTTTTGAGGTCCTGCCCTTGGTGAGACAGCCTTGAAGCACAGCAGCGTCTCTTTCCTCACAGTCTTCCCCCACCATAGAATATGGATCAAAATCAGTTGGTCTAAGACCGTGCTCAGGGTTCCATGGCCGTTCTCACCCTGCACCTGCTCCTTTTCCCAAGCCCTGAGCATGCACTGTCCTCATCCTGTCACCCCAGAAGCCTTCCTCTTTCTTGCCCCCCATTCTCAATGAGCCTAGCAGTTGGAGCGTTCCCCAGGGCTGGTGTGGTTGACATCCTGGTCTTCTCCATCCTCACTGCTACTGTCCCAGCTCAGCTTCTTCCCACTAGATGTAGCTGGTGCCCACCCTCCAACCCTTCTAACCCACAGTTAGGGGGAAAAAACCCCCACCAAAGTCTCACATTGAAATATTTCAGACAAACCAAAAGGTTGCCTTGCAGATAATGCAGTGAGCCTGTCACCAACCCTAGGTCACAATACCTTACTAATGAAATTAACACTTTCCATGTCCTGCCTCTGACTTGTGCACTACCTCCCAACGTCTCGATCTCATCTTCAAGTGACTCATTTGATTTCTTCCTGTTCAGTATCACCTACCCTGACCACTAGGTTCAATGTTGTAGTTCAGAAATCAAATTCCTCCAATAACTCCTTTTTTAAAAATACATGTTAGGAGCCAGCAAGATGACTCCATGGTCTAAAGCACCTGCCTAGGAAAGTTCAGGCAAGCACTGGGATCACTGCTTGATCCCTGGCACCACATGCTGCACCACCCCACCCTTGGGCAAGTTAAGCCGGCCATAACATGAATAAATAAATGAGGTTTAAGAAAAATTAAATCAAATCTATTAAAGAATTAAAAAATAAATAAAAAATAAAAATACATCTTAGGGGCTGGCAAGATAGCTCAGCTGTCTAGAGCAACTGCTTAGGCAACTGCAGGGACCACAGTTTGATCCCCAGCACCACATGTTACACCAGCCCCACCCCCAGGGCTGACTGAGCTGGCCATAACATAAATAAATAAATAAAGAAAGAAAGAAAGAAAGAAAGTTTTTAAAATGTTTCGTTATTTTTGTCAGCCTAAGGAAATTCTCTTCTATTTCTAGCAATTGCCATGAACAAATTTTGAATTTTATTGGAAGCTGTCTCAGTGTCAGACGGATGCTTCTGTAGTTTTCTTCTTCTCATTTGTTAATATGGTGTTTTACAGAACAAGATAGTCTAGCATTCCTGGGCTAACACTTGGGTTTTAAATCAGGTGATTAGCATGATCTGATTTATGTTCGGGAAAGTTCACGCTGGCTGGCCTCCTCTCCGTGAGGAGAAAGCACTGCAGAGAGCAAGTGTGAAAAGATTAGCCAGAGGACTGTGACAGCCTTCCCAGGGATAGAGGACAGGAAGAGTAGAAATGGAGATAAGTGGGAGAATTAGAAAGCGATAAAATTCCAACAGAAGTCATTGAGGGATAAGAGGAGCAGAAAAATATGGGGATGGCTATCAGGGTCCTGGCTTGAGCAAGTTGACAGTCCTGTATTACTTGTAGAGCATAAGATTTAAGTCTGAGAGGGCAGAAATTAAGGTTCTGGTTTAGATGTATTAGGAATCAGATGTTACTTGTGACATAGGGGAAAGAAACTTCCAACCTGAAAGATACCTGGGACAAGTTTGTGTTTTCTAAAACTGAAGAATGAATTTTAGGAACAATGGAGGTTAAGAGCAGAATATATTTATTGGTCGAAAGAAAGCTTCTGTCCAAGAGAGGGACAGAAGGGGACCTGAGTGGGTTGCCAAGGATCCTGCCTTTTTTTTTTTTTTAAGGGATTTTTATTGAGCAAAATCATGTGGTAAGGTGATTGGGAACTTGCACAGTGGGCATGAGGTGGGACCAAGTGATGACCAGCCAACAAGATTACAGGCATAATTGCTCAAGTAAAATTGATTAGGGATCAAATGGGAAAGTGAGCTGCACAGCAAGGGGACCAGACTATAGATTAGGGGCTCTTCCTGTAGGGGACTGGGTTAGTGACTCATCCTCACTTTTTCAAGGTGATTGATATCTATTTAGAATATCAGTCCCTGATGTCTAACTGTAGGAAGGTATGCAGATGCATTTGTTTCATCTTTTGTCTTGAGGCCTGCCTCACAGTAGGAATGTCTGCCTCTCCCACAGTTGCAAGGTATCTTATGTTCCATATTGGGTTCCTTGAGAGCCTAATCCTGTCTGACTGTCTATTAGCTCAGTTCTGGTATTGGGGCCCACAAAACGGAATGGACACAAGGAAGGTTGCAGGGTGTTAAGCATAGGAAGAGAAGGCCAGTGCGGGGAATGGCAAGTAGTGTGGCTGGCCATGTAGGAATGGTCAGTGGTGTAAAAGCTGATGAGAGACAGAGAATAATGAGGGTGGAAGGATGTCTGGGGTTGGCAGGGAACAGTCCCAAATTTTGTTACCTTGTGAGTCTATTCTGTGAGAGAAAAACCAAGTTACTTGCACTAACACTGGATAAAACAAATACATCCTTAGCTCCTATATGAATTTCTGGAAATAATACAAGGAGAAAAAACTGATCCCAGGTGGATGACCTCCAAAAGATGTAGGAGATCAATGATCTCCCAACCTGAAAAGTACGTGGGTCAAGCTTGTGTTCTCTAAAACCGAAGAATGAGTTTTAGGAACAAATGGAGGTTATGAGCAGAATAGATTTACTGGGTGAAAGAAAGCTCCTGTCCAAGAGAAGGACAGGAGGAAGGTGCCAAGTAAGTGACCCTGGGAAGCTGTCTCCTCCAGGGACTTTTATAGAGGAAAACAATGTGGTGAGGTGGGTCTAGGATTGTGGAGAAGACATGGGAACTGGCTTAGGTGGGATGAGATGGAACAAACTCATGGTCAACCAATGAGATTACAAGCACCATTGCTCAGGTAAAATTGATTAAATCCAGGGCCAAATGGGGAAGCAAGTCATGTAGCAAGCAGGCAAGAACACCACCTGTTGGGCTTGGGCTTGGGATGCAGGCTTTTTTGTTTTGTTTTGTTTTTGTTTTTGTTTTTTGTGGTACCAAGGATTGAACTCAGGACCTTGACTCAGGCTCCTTTAAGGTGACTGATACTTATTTAGCACACCAATCCCTGATGCCCATCTTTAGGGAAGTATGTGACTGTATTTGTTTACTCTTATATTGAGATCTGGCTTATGGCAGAGGAGGAAGAGGAGGCAGAGGAGTGTCTGTCCACAGTTGTAAAGTCACCTTGTCTTCCATGTTGTCCTTGAGGGCCTAGCCCTGTCTAACTGCCTATAATATTTCTAATTCAGCTGCCTCCAACAGGACAGAGGGTGACTTTTATAAATGCCTATTTGAAAGAACACCTCTGAATTTGCCTTGAGTCACTGGGTCCTAGGGCTCTTGTGGCTGTGCCATGCCATATTTAGTTTGATTTTGCTATCTCTTAAACTTGACTCACAGAGCTATAAATACTAGTTTCACACACATTGATCTCATTCTGCATGTAATGTACCCTGAAGGACTGTGGGGTTCACAGAAACGAACACTATTTACCCCTGCCCTGAAGGCCTATTGGCAAAATGAAACAGAGTTTAAATTACCTTCCTTTGGGCAGTTTCACAACACACTCTTGAGATAACAGTCACACCTGACATCGGGAGGCCTCCCCACGGATGCCCATATGATTGCTGGCAACGGTGAAGGCACATGTGGGTTACTAGCAGCGTGAGCCAGCCTTGCCCTAACTGGGTGGCACGCAAGCCTCAAGCTTCTGCCCAAGGATTTATGTTGGGCAGAGAAAGTGGTAAAGCTCTGGTCTTTCACTGCTCATGTAGTTCTTGGGATTTTTAGGAGCCCTTGCCTCTTCAACAACCAAGATGATTCTCAACCAAGGTAATTTTCTGCTTCTCTGGTTCAACTCAATTTATCTTTTTAAAAGCAATTAATGCCCCTTTAGAATTCCTTTATGCCCCACTAATTGTGCCTTAGTTCAGGAGATAAAGCTTCTCTAGCCACTTAGACAATTGCAATAATATTTAGTTAAAATCCAGGCCAAACCCAAAAAAAAAAAAAAAAAATGTGCATTTTCAATAACATAGTTGTCTTAATTTCTAAGAACTTAAACTTCCACTAGTAGGAGAAGAGAGGGAATCCATTTTTATTTTAAGACACTTCCAAGAAGGGTATATTTCTAATTAACTGAGCATCAGAGAAATTGAAAACTAGTACAATTAGAGTATTTAAATATACATTAAGAAAAATTCCGCTATTCACATAAAACTAGTCGGTTGGCCCATGTGTACCAGAAATACTGTGGAGCTCGTATTTTTCCTTTGTAAAGCGACACCCCTTGTTTACTGAAATGTCGTAAGGTGATCCAAGCTCAACAACACGTTGATCCGATTAGATGGACCTTTGTACGTTGTGGAGAAGATCCAGGTTTTTTTTTTGTTTTGTTTTGTTTTTTTTGAGAAATAGCTGGCTTTGGGAGACCAATTGAAAGAGAATTCTAGTATTTTAGAGCTCAGATCATTTTAGGATAGAGTTACCCATGGTTTTACAGGCCAATAAACTCTTTAGTGGCGAGGACAGGATTTGGAAAGTTGATAATTTTATTCCCAGCCCTTTGGACGTCCTGTTTACACTGATAGTTCTTGACCATGCAGCACATTTGAATTTTATCTGGGGACTGAGAGCAAACAAAAATAAAAACCTCCTCCAAGGCCAGAGATTTAATTGGTTGGGAAGTTCCCTGGAGACTGGGATTTTTAGACACTCCTTTTCCTCAGTCTGGGTAGTAAAGGGACAGGAAAGGGTAATCAAGTTGCAAGGTGTATGCTACCTATGTACATGATACAGTACTCTAATGCCATTGACCCTACCTACTACTGGCACCAATGCCTGCATTAAAGGAAACTTAGAAATTCAACCCCTTGACTTCCCTTTTGATTTACAACATGTAGCATTCTTTTCTTCAGTGTAGAGGACCTGGAACTGATTTCACCTTGGCTCCTGGGCTGGCGTATTCATTTGGGAAACAGATTGGCCTTGCAGAAATGTGGAGGTTGCTGGAGCCAAAAGAATCATCTCATCTCCTGGAAGCCAATTAGGATTCCTGAATGGGGAGACTCCCATTAAAAGAAAAAAAGAAAGTGAAGCACTTGGAAGAGTTAAACACTGACAATTACTCTGGAACATTTCCCACTGAATTTTCAAGGGCGGGAGGCTATAAGACAGTTTGCCAGAAAGTCCAGGGCAGCAATTTGACACAGCAATGAGGACAGGAGACAGAGTGACCACCAAACCCCAGTACCAGGATGCAACCCAAGGCAGTCAGACACATAAGCATGCATGATGTATCGACTTTGGCAATGACTCCTATTACCCTTCATGTCAGAAGCCAACCAAGTTCAAAACCCTTTGGCAGCCTGAGTCTAAAGATGAACTACGAGAGGATGGGCCCAGTAGGCCTCCTGCTCAATGCTGGATCCTTGTGTTTGCTTTGGAGGCCTGGAACCTGGCTGAAAAGGTGACAGAGCCATGAAATATAAGCCCTAGCTTGCTAACCTTTCTCCACAGTTCCTAGTACATCATTCCCCCAAGGAGTTGAAAGTTTCCTCTGTTCAGTTGGGTGGTGAGAAATAAAAAGGAACTCCCTCAACCTGTCCAACTGGTTCTGAGACTTGTAACAGGTCCAGCGTCTTTTATATAATATATAACCCGGGACACCAATGCTAGACTATTTGACTCTGTTCAGAGCAACAGCCCAAACACTACAAAACACACACACACACACACACACACACACACACACACACACACACACACACCCTCCATGTATACACTTTTTTGGGCCTCTCTTTAACAGTCCTAAAGGCTTTAGGGTCATGCATTTGTTTTTGGGATCTATGGGAAAGTAAGCCATTTTAAGAAGAGCATTTTGTAGCAAGAAAGAATAGGAAGAGTGTCTAAGTGAATGACAATCATAGAAACAACCAATTAACTGGTAAATCCCTATTGTCTGCAAGCTGAACCCAGTGCAAGCAGGAGGAGGAAAAGCAGCTGCAGCCCAATTAAACTCAGTAGCTCAGACACCTCGGGAGGATTCTCACTCGTGGTTTACTAAACAGATCTGCTTTCTCAGAGATCTTCGGGGATTGTTGAACAGAAGCCCTGGCTCTGATGATTTCCTTCTTTATTACTGTTGGCAACTGAGCAAAAATATGCATATAAGCAAATAGAGAGGATGGAAGGGCCGTGAGCCTCAAAAGCACACTTTTCTTGGCATCTGAGCATAAGGAAGACGGTGGCTGCTGGATCTTGAAATAACCCAGATTGAAGAAACTATACACAGGCACAGCCCACCAGCTGGGGGGAGAGTTAGAGAAGCAGCACTCCCTCACCAAGACTTTGGAGGCTAAATGATCCTTCAGTTAAGGAGCTGGAGAATCCCAAATACCTTGTTAAGAAATGGGCTTCAGCAGGAAGACGATGCTATGCATTCCAAGGAGTTTGTCTGCTCAGTCAGGCTTCTCCTGTCCTTTGTCTAGCACTCTTGGCTTTTTCCATTTTTCCCCTACATGGAAGGAATTTTCCAACTTCAATTCCTGAGTGAAATAACAATAGATACTTATGCAGTGCTTATTTCCTGCCCATGGTAATGGCAAGGCTGTACCAAAGCAGTCTCTCTTCTGGGCTGGGACCAACTGGGTCAGTAGCACTGGACTGCTCTCTTTAAAATCTAGAGATGAAATTTTCTCGGTGCCCACAAAACTGGGACAATTTTTAGAAAAATGTAAAAAGTCATTTTGCTATTTATCATGAACATATTAGAGAGATAGGATAGTGGGCCTTGAGCTTCCATCATGCAGCTTCAACAACATTCTGTTATTCCTGTTTTCGTTCTATGCCATGCTTTTAGAAGGGGCAAGAGAATATTTTTAAGTGAATTCCAGACAGCTTATCCTTTAATGCATCAGTTCTGTAGCGTGTTTCTCCATATGGAACTATATCCTATCCTATACTTCTTTCCTTATTCCTTCCTTCCCTCTATCCCTCCCTCTTCCTCTTTCCCTCCTGACTCCCCCCCCCCCTTTCGATAGGGTCATTCTTGCTAAGTTGCCCAGGCTGGGTTGGACCTCATAGTTCTCCTGCTTCAGCCCCCCAGAGTGTTAGGATTATAGACCTGTACCACTACAGCCATGTTTTTTATCCTTCTAACATAACCACTCAGCAGTGTCATCATCACAGCCAACACTACTTATAGTTTGTTAATATTATCAGATTCCCAGACAATTTCAGTGTTTCATACTAGTCTTAGTAATGTCTCTTTGCATTTTTTTCAAATAAGGATCTCTCTCTTAAAAAAAAAAATCCATGTACTGTGTCCCATGGCGTTATTTTACGGCCATTAGTTTGTTGAAGAAACTGTATCATTCCTCCTATAGAATTCTCATGATCTGGGTTTGACTCATTGTATCCTCGTGATGATGTTTTTAATTTGTTCTCCAATCCGTCTTATTTTCTGTAAGCTGATGGGTGAAACCTGATTAGATTCAGAATATTTTACAAGGCAAGAATATTTTACAGGTGGAGAAACATTATTCTCAGCTGTTCCACTTCTAGTTAAAATTCCTCAGTGGGTTCAGGTGCTGTCAGTGTGATCTGCCCATTATGAAGTTGTCCATCAGCATTTTATTTAATAGTTTTAACAGTCAATTTGATCATTGCCTGCTTCTGTTTCATGATGACTTTCTAATTCTCTTTCCTCCCACATTTACTAGCAATGATTCTTCTGTAGAGAAGAAGTTTCATAAACTATTTGGCCCCAAGAAATACATTCTATACAGGAAAGAGGAGACCAGGCATGGTGGCACACACCTGTAATCCCAGCACTCTGCAGGCTGAGGCAGGAGGATTTCTGTGAGTTCAAGGTCAGCCTGAAGTACTTAATGAAATCCTGTCCTTAAAAAAAAAAAAAAAAAAAAAAAAAAAAAAGATTATTTTCTTTTTTAGAATTTTTTATTTTATTTTATTTTTTTCTTGTTTCAGAACTTTTGTTTGTTTGTTTGTTTATCTTTATGGCCGGCTCAGCCTGCCCTGAGGGCAGGGCTGGCACAGCATGTGGTGCCTGGGATCAAACCACACTCCCTGCAGCTGCCCAAGCTTTCCTAAGCAGGTGCTTTAGACCACTGAGCCATACTGCCAGGCTCCACAAAAGATTATTTTCTATTTTTATTTTTTGTTCTTTTTAAATTTTGTTCCTTTTAATAAGAAATAACACTGAGACAGTTTCAAACTATTTTCTATTTTTATATTAATAAGAATGATTGATGCCATAATCCCCCCTAAAGGTGGCCAGTGAAGTTTTCTTTCTTATGGACTCAGAGATTTTTACATAGTGGGTGTGGTTTGACCTATTATATTTGTTACTCTTTTTCATGTTCAGATTTCCCTGTCTTTGTCCAATGGGCCAGTTCAAGTTGGCTTCTGTGTTTTCTGTTTTGCTTTATTTTGTTTAATAGGACCTACCAGTCTGAACATGTTCTTTAATTTTAGCTATGACATGATGAGCCAGGTCTGTCCACCTTAGATCTATAATTACTCATTTTTCTAAGGAGTTGTGATTCTTTGTAGAACAAAATATCTCTTAGGCTTTACAAACTGGGCTCCAGTGGTGCTCACTGGCTCTCACTGATTATCATTCTTGGCCACCGTCTGTGGACACAACTAGGGAACTTGCACTATTTAGAGAACGATAAGGAGCCGGCCAAATAGCTCAGCAGATTAAAGCGCATGGGAGCAGGCATAGGGGCTAGAGGTTCCATCTCCAGCGTGCTGTGCTGGCCCCACCCCCAGGGTGTCCTGAGACTGGGCGTGGTGGCATGCACCTGTAATCCCAGCTCTTGGGAGGCTGTAAACAGATCACTATGAGTCCGATCTAGTAGTGAGACTCTGAACACCATGTAGACTCTCCCCTAAAGTACAAAAAAAAAAAAAAAAAAAAAAGATGGATAGAGAACAATAAATTAGAAGTTTAGAATCTTATATCCAGAGATGATCTAAGATTGTTTTGTGCATATGTTCATGCTCAGAATATTATGAAAAGTTCTTCTGTTTGTGTTTATCATATCAACTTGATATATAGTGAAATTTATTTTAGATTTTTAAACAAACTTTTCATTTTTATAAGTCTTTGATGTACAGAAAAATGGTGTGGGTAGTACAGAGTTCCCACATACACCCAGTTTATTCTGTTGTTAATGCTTATGTGTTTTTGTCACTGTCAGTGAGCCAGTGCTGATGCATTACTAAAGCTCACTTGATTCCTTTAGTTTCTACCCAGTGTCCCTTTTCTGTCCCAGGTTCACAGCTGGGATATCACATGACAGTTGGGCATCCTATCTCTTTAGGTTGACAGTGTCTCAGACTTCCTCTGTTTATGATAATCTTGGTAGTTCTGAGGGATACTGGTCAGGCACTTTGGAAAATATCACTCACTTGTTTGATGATTTTTCTCATTATGAATCTGGGAGTATAGGTCTGGGGAAGAAAGATGACAGATGTAAAGTGCCACTTGTGTCACATCCTGCCGAGGCCTCCTCACAGCCACAGGACTTGCCAGTACTGATGCTGACACTCATTGCTTTGCTGAGGGGCTGCTTGTCACATTTCTCCCTGTAACCTTACTCTTCTTCTCTGTTATTATGTTGTCCCCTTGGGAAACTGTCATTATACATGGCCTACAGCTAAGGAGTGGAGAAATCTGCTTTACTTCTTTTTTTTTTTTTTTTTAATTAGCTTTAAAAAAATATGTTTAGTCCAGGATCTACAGGGTCTCACTACACAGATTAGACTGGCAGTGATCCTGCTGTTTTCAGCCTCCCAAGCTCTGGGATCACAGGTGCATGCCACCATGTCCAGTCTCAATCACCATCTCAGCGTAGGGGGGTAGGGTCTACACAGCACGTTGGGGATCAGCCCCCGGGTCCCTGAGTCCCCCAGGTCCCTGAGTCTGCTTAAGTAGGCCCTTTAATCTGCTGAACTATCCAGCCAGCCCCTCTGCTTAATCTCTTTGAGGAGAGATGTCTGTATACATTATTTGGAATTCTTTCACATGAAAGATTTGTTACTTAATTGTTATTAACATTTCCTTTATATCAATATAGAATCATAGAGCTTTATTTTATATTTGCAATTATCATCCAATTTGATTTTATCCTAATTGGCCTAACTTTGGCCTTTGGGAACTCTTCAGTTTGTTTTTGTGTCCTTTTTACATGTCCCCATCTCTCTCTGTCATGACAACAGATGCTAAACTTATCTTGGACATTTCCTGCCTTTATGGTGAAACTCATCTTTTCTGCCCAGAACTTGATCTCTTCTGTTGCAGAATGGTGTTTGTCTTAGTTACTTTTTGCTCGTTGCTGGGACAAATACCCAACACTCAAAATGAAGGAAGGAAGGGTTTATCTCACAGTTCGTAGAGGTTTCAGTCCATATTCGGCTGGCCCAAGGCTGAGTAGAGCAGGGCAGAGAGCATCCAGTTCATGGCAGCGGAGCAGCAACAAAATGGTGGCAGAGACAGCCAATCAAGCAGGGCAGCAGAGCAGCAGCAACAGCTCGAGTCTGTCTCTGTCTCTCTTTATATTACATTCAAGCTCTCCTCCTTAGCCCCTGCCTTAGGCTACACCCATAATCCCAGAAGTACTTCGACTCATAGTCCCATCAGTACTAAAACCCATAATCCCAAGGATCATGGATCAAGTCTCAAACTCTAAAAGTCCCTGCCTGTCTTAGTTACTTTTTGCTCGTTGCTGGGACAAATATCTGACACTCAAAATGAAGGAAGGAAAGGTTTATTTAGCTCACAGTTCGTGGAGGTTTCACTCCATATTCGGTTGGCCCAAGGCTGAGTGGAGCAGGGCAGAGAGCATCCAGTTCATGGCGGCAGAACAGCAGCAAAATGGTGGCAGAGGCAGCCAACCAAACAGGGCAGCAGAGCAGCAGCACCAGCTCGAGCTACAGTCTGTCTCTCTGTCTCTCTTTTTATTACATTCAGGCTCTCCGCCTTAGCTCCCGCCATAGACTACACCCATAATCCCAGAAGTACTTCCACCCATAATCCCATCAGTACTAAAACCCATAATCCCAGGGATCAAGGATCAAGTCTCAAACTCTAGCAGTCCCCGCCCAATGACTCCATGAGGCTTTGGGGGGACAACTAGACAGAAACCATAACACTGCCCAATGACTACATGAGGCTTTGGGGGGACAAGTAGTCATAAACCATAACAGTGTTAGAAGCCAAGATCTGGGTGCTGGTGTGCTACTGGCTACCGAGGTATCATTGCTTGTCGTCAGTGGGCCAAAGGAAGGTGTCTGTTTACTAACATGCATATGGAGACACATATATAACTATTCCCATGTACAACCATCTGTGTCCACACTCGAGTCTCCATCTCCACGTGTGCTCGCTTCCCCTCCTAGCTTCACTGTGACCTCCCACAACAACGGTGAGGAACATGACTCTGTTCCATATCCTTAATTGGCCAATTCCAGGACACACTTAGAGCTATTTCTGCTTTTAAATGTTTCCTTTGGTTTAATTTTGTAAAGTAGTTAATTTCAAAGTCAAAACTGCAAACCAAGATTCCTTGAGGCTCTCCATCTTTCCATCTCCATAGGTTCTCCCTATCAGAGACAATAATTTTTATTTTTCAGTTTATACTTTCCTTGCTTCCTTTTGAAAACATATATGAGCAAATATAAGCTGCTTGTAACCCTAGTGAGACAGGCAGGGATGACTGGAAGTTCAAGGCCAGCTTGAGCAACTTAGTAACTTAGTGAGGCCCTATACAAAATTTTATAAAGGCTAAGGATGTAACTTAGTGTAACAGCTCTGGGTTCAACCCCCAGTGCTGGACTGAAAATAGCAAATACAAAACTAGCTACATTCTTCTCTTTCTTGCACAAAGGCACAAATGGAATGCACACTCTTGCATTGATGATATGCAGTTTTGTTCACCTTAATTTTGTTCACTTAACCATAGGTCCTGGAGACCACAGAGCAGTCTGCAGAGATCCTTCTGAACCACCACACAGGACTCTTCCTGTGGATATGCCGTGGTTATCTAACCAGGCCTCTGCTGATTGGCTCTGGGTACTTTGTTTTCAGATTTTTTTCCTTTTATACACAGTACTACAGAGAATAGCTTTGAGCAGCTAGTGTTTTGGGTTTTTTGCTAGTGTATTTTCGGGATAGATTCCCAAGAGTGAGATTACAGGTTGGAAAATAATGCACATATAACTTTGATAGATGGTGCCAAATTCCCTTCTGAAAGAGAGGTGTCATTTTGCTTTCTCCTCAGCGCCACTGGAGAGGTGCTTTTCCCTGCAGCTTTGTGATCAGAATGTGTTGTCACACTTTTGGGTTTTTGCCTATCTGACAGGTGATAAATAGTAACTCTGTGAGACTTCACATATCCTTATAATGAGGTCCAACACCTTGCACCCATTTAAGCATCATTTACTTTGTTATTTTTAGTGAGCTGTTTATATTCTGTGCATTAAAGTTTGAAGGCTATTGCCATGGTGAATCCAAGAAGAGATGGAATGCAAGCTCCTACAGGGCAGAAAGTAGCAGAGGCATACCCAAATAACACGCCCCAAGCGACAATGGACAAACAGCGGGCACGAATTCAAGTTCAGAAGTCCCTAAATATTTTAGGAGTTGAAAGACTAGAGACAGCTGTAAAGTTAGCTCCTCATAGATTCTGGAATTTGAGTTGGGGTTTGAAAGCCATCCAGAATGGTGCAAACCAAAAAGAGGAATGCAGGGGCTGTGCCAAAAGTGGGTTGAGAGCAACAGAATATGAATTTGGGTGGAGGGAGTGGTTTACCTCGCCATCAGGGTTGTGGGCTTAGAGTCAGACTTCCTGGGCTATTCATCGTTTCCTTTATGAGCTGATTTCTGGGATTTCATCTGTAAAATGGAAATAATGATACCAATAACAATAACAAAGTAGGAATAATAATAATATATACATCAAAGGATTGTTGGGAGGAACGTACAGTGAAGTCATCTTTAGCAATCTGTAGGGGACTGGCCCTGGGATCTCCACCCCCAAGGCCACCAAGGATGCCAGAATTTGCTGCTATTCAAGTCCCTTCTGTGCAGTGGCATAGTATTTGCATATAATCTATGCACATCCTGTCATAAACTTTAAATCTTTTTTTTTTTTTTTTACATTTTGAAAATTTATTTATTTATTTGGTACAGGGTCTCACTATGCAGCTCAGGCTCATAGTGATCCTTCTGCCCCAGCATTTCCAGTGCTGGGGTTACAGGTTTGGGTCACCAGCCTGGTTTCAGTGGCCAGCGCAATGTGCCCTGGTTCTGTGGATCAAATTTAGGAGCTTGTACTCGCCAGGCAGGCTCTTAGAGTGCTGAACTATCCCTCTAGCCCTAAATCATCTTTAGTTTACTTATAATATCTAATACAATGCAAATGTTACATAAATAGTTGTTTTACTGTATTGTTTTGGGAATAATGTCACAGGGCAAAGCCTGTACATGTTCAGTACAGATGCAATTTTATTTTTATTTTATTTTTTTTTAAATTTCTTTATTTATTTTCTTGTTTCAGAACCTTTATTTGTTTATTCACTCATTCTTATGGCTGGCTCAGCCCGCCCCAAGGGCAGGGCTGGCGCAGCATGTGGTGCCGGGGATCGAACCGCAGTCCCTGAAGCCGCCCAAGCTTTCCCAAGCAGGCGCTTTAAACCACTGAGCCATCCCGCCGGGCCCGTACAGATGCAATTTAAAAAAAATATTTTCAGTTCACAGTTGGTTGAATTCCCAGATGGGGAACTCACGGATAGGGAGGGTTGAGTGCATCATGTGTAGCACAATAAATGGTCGGTGAATATTAGCTGTCAGTACAAGCCTGAGGATCACCCGCGAGAAATGAAATGTTCTGTCGGGAACTGTGGGATTTCTGGCTGAAAAATATAGAGAAGCTCAAGTAACAGGGGACGTCAAGCTCCAGGCTTAGGAATTCTGATGCAACCTGTGAGGCAAGAGAGAGGCAGAGAAGGGAGCTCTTGAAGAGAGAGCGCGCGCGCGCGGTGCCGCACACGTTTCTTTCACCTGTGTATCACCAGAATGTTGAGCGAGATGGACCCTTGGAATGTAACCATGGAGAGACCTTGGATTTGTACCGTCACTTCAAAACAAGGCTGGTTCTTCTGCTTATGATTGTAATTTAATAATTAATCATGTATGGGACCAATGTTATAATAAAATTTTCAAAGTTAAGCCTCATCTATTTTCTAGCAGACCCCTCCCATTCCAGATGGCAAAGGATGCTGCTAGCTTCTATATTGATCTCTTCTTGTCCTTCCTATTTATTTATTTATTTATTTATTTATATTTTAGGAAAGGGCCTACAGGGTGTTCAGGGCCTCCCTACTAGCTCAGACTCACAGTGGTCCGCCTGTGTGCAGCCTCCTGAGAACTGTTTTCTTGTCCTTCTGGAGACTGGGACTTCTGGCCTGTCTGTTGTCAAAGGAGGCCAGGGTAGGACTTATGGAAGCAGAGAGTGTTTATGTGCCTTGCTGCTATTCTTCTTTTTTTTTTTTTT